>JAKSZP010018617.1:0-132911 GCA_022478985.1 Massospora cicadina | reverse complement strand
TGTACCCCTTGTTACTCAGGGCGATCTCGCTCACATAGTAGATGAGCGCTGGGTAACAGCTCTCCCACTTCAGATCCCATTTCCAGTACCCACACTAAACTCAGCAGAACTGGCATGAGGAATCAGTGAAATCTGTGCCAAGATCACCAAAATAAAATTGATTATAACCAATTTGAGTGGCAATCCACTTGATGCTCAGATTTTAAATGGTCAAAAAGGTATGAAGAATGATCTATCAGCTGGAATGCCCAATGGTTGCAATTTGATTAACATGAAAATTGAAAAAATCTCTCCCCTCCTAAATCTGGCAGGCATCACCCCCAATGGGCAGCTTCCTGCTGACAAATAGGACGTTGCGCCTGATGCAATGCCTTTGACCAAACTAAATGGCCCAGTCACCAAGCACGGGTGGGTTGGGCGTCCCAAACCCATTCCCAACCAAATGGGTCCACCCCTATGTGGGGTGACCTTAGGGGATTCCCACCGCTTGTCAGGCTAAATGATGTCACGCCAACCATCAGAAAACATAGTCGAGCTTTGGTTCATGGATTTTTAGGTCAGACCAACAGCAACTCAGCCCACCACCAAATTTTGCGATAATGGTTCCCAAGGAACTAAACCACCCATTCCTGAATAATTCTCTGGTCAGGTCAAATTCGAGGAACTCAATCCCAGCTTTACTTTCCCCCAAATCAACTACTATTTAATCAGTAGCATTGCACTGAGAAAATTGTTGGTCAATTTTTCTTTTCTAAATTTACATTAAAATTTCTTTCTAAAAATCAGTTTTTACATGTTAAAAATTAAGCTGCCTTATCCGCTAATGTTCTTGTACCCCTCAGGGTTAACGGCCATTTGCATCTGATACTTTATTTTGTGCTTATATGAAATTCTGGCTCATTGGCAGATATTGGTGGAACTCCTTTCCAGTTCCATATTCGTCATAGCAGCAGTGCCTCAGGCATTCTGGTTTGCTGTTCGGATGCTCTGGAATCTGGGCTGACAGGCTAGTCTAATTCTTACTTGCTGTCCTCCTGACAGTCTCAAAGTTCAGATCAAGCTAGGAATGTCCAAATTAGGGAATATGGGAATTTGACCTATCAGAGCTCTTGTATCTCGCTTCACTTCAATGGAATGGTCAATGGATGGTCAATACTGGATAGGACTAGTCCATTAGGCAAAACTTAATATTCTTTGCCCAATCAAAGGGTGGGAAAAATATTTGCACCTTACAGGATCCCCTACAACCCTATAAAAGTGGATGGTCTCCGCCTAGGTGTGTGAAGTAAGCTGGAAGTGGGCTATGGAGGAACCTTAGACAGACCCCTCTGATTATGCCACATGGTTGGTGCAATCCAACTACCCTGACTCATGCTATTTTCCTGAGAAGTATTAATAAAAGTGTTACCCCAATTTGAGGGGTTCCACCAAGGATCAACCGGTGTCTTTTGGCCTATTTTATTTATAATAAAAACTGAATCACTCTTATAGCAATATTGGAATTGCAGTTGTCCAACATCACCCACTTTAAGAGCGTTAGGGGGAAATTTAGGCCGCAAGAACTGCCATGAATTCGGTTGACAGTAGCTCCTGTAGAAAGGGATCTGATGGAATACTCATACCCTCGCTTGTAAATGACTACAAACGTCCTTCCCAGATAGACCAATCTTCTCACTCCTATGATTGATAAAAAATGATAGTACAACACCAAGTCAGATACTTGGAAGGAAGGAAGAGGGGGCCAAATATCATTAGCGGCTTGACCCTCTTTGACAGTTTTGGCCAAATTAGACATAGCCTCTGATCGTAAATGAATGATGTGCTGGGCCCAATTTATCCATGGCTTGCTCAGGGTTAGTCCTATAAGAGAAGATATTTTTGGATAATAATGATGGCTTTAGGTTTCCGTCCATATAGCACACAGAAAGGCGGGCATTTTTAAAGGTTTGGTGGTAACTGATACAGTTGGCCATGAGGGCACTTAGTAAGTACAGATCCCAGTGAAGGGGGTCTGAAGTGGCCATTTTTCGAAATATAGAGACCAGGGTCCCATTAACTCTTTCCACGTTACCATTGGTCATAGGGTTGTAGGGGGCGGAAAAGAACTGTTGTGTGCCCATGGAGATAGCAAGGATCTTCATCACTCTGGAGGTAAATTTTTTTCTATTGTCTAAGAGAAGAACCTGGGGCAAACATTCCTGGTGAAGATATTTTGATGGAGGAAGGTGGCAGTGACTTTGGCCATCTGAGCTGGAGGAGCCATAGAATTGACCCATTTGGTTAAGTGACAAACCCTACAATCTATATCGATTTTCACTTGTAGCTTAGGGTAGTGGGCCAACCACATCTAGGCTTCATATATGGAAGGGCTTTTTAGAGTGGTAGGGTGATACTGGTATTTGGTCTTGAGTTGGGATTGTTTTTTACAGTTCAAGCAGGCATCCAAGACTTCAATAATAGATTCCATGATGCCCTCCCAATAGTACCGTTCCTTGATCCACTCATAAGTCTTTATCACTCCACCATGATCAAGGGTAGAGTGGGCGTCCAAAATCACTGATACCCGTTCTAAAGGTTCAGATAGGGCAGACAATTTACGCCTACCCTCTTATATAGCTTTCCACTCTACACCTTAGTGGTGCAAGAGTGTTGTGCTAGCATTTTCTGGACGGGGTCATCCTCATCGTCCCAGGAATTGGGGGTCATAAGGAGATCATGTAATCTCTCAGCTTCACTGTTGCCCAGATGAAGAATAGGCAGATGAGTCAAACCATCCACATTGATATGACGCGTCCCAGCTTGGTGCTCAATGTTCATATCATATTGTTTTAGTTTGTGGGCCCAAAAGGCCAACCGTCCAGTAAGATTCTTAATGTTTTGTACCCATTTTATTGAGGCGTGGCCATTAACCACAGTGAAGGAAGTGGCATATAGAAAAGGGAGGTAATGTTTAAAAGCAAAGTAAGATCACAATGCACTCTTTTTCAGTGACACTGTAGTTACTTTCAGCTTTTGAAAACATCTTGATGAAGTAGGAAACTGGATGATCTGCGCCATTACTGTTTTAATTGGGCCAGGATGGCTCCAACGGCATAGTCTGAAGCATTGGTGAACAATATAAAGGGTTTTATCATAATTAAGGTGGCATAGGATAGAGCGTTGGTGAAAAAATCTTTTTAACATCTCAAACGCGGCCACTTGTTCTATACCCCAACAAAAAGGGGTGCTCTTAGCCAATAGTCATATGAGAGGCTCACTGAGCTGGGTGAACTTGAGGATGAGCTGATGGTAATACCCCATCATGCCCAGAAATACCTGGATTTCCCATAGGTTTTTAGGGGCAGGCATTTTAGAGATAGCAACAACCCTATACTGTAATGACTGGATTATTTCTTGGGAAACAGCATGTCCAAGAGTTTCTAGCTTTTTTGAGAGGGTGCATTTTAAAGGTTTCAACTTGATGTTAGAATCCCGCAAGCGTTGAAAGACTTCATTTAAATGGGCGAGATGATTGGTGAACATTGCAGAAAAGATGGTAATATCATCAAAATAGATGATTACAGCTTAGTTTGAGGTCCTGAAGAATGTGTTACATTGCACGTTGGAAGGATGTTGGTGAATTGTACAGCTTTGGAGTAGGAGAGTAGGCTGAAATAAATCTTCACTGTGAATGAGAGCACATTTCTCCTGATATTGGTCAGAAAGATCCATTTTCCAATATTCGCTGCCCAAATCCATGGCTGAGAAGAATTTTGAGCCGGGGAGTTGTGCAAGGGCATCATCTATGCATGGGATAGGATAGTTGTCTTTTTTAGTGAGGTTATTCAGTTTACAGTAGTCCATCACTACCCAATGACCTCCATTCTTCATTTTTCATCAAAATAGAGGTGAATCCCAAGGGCTTTGAGATGGTACTAATAACCCAGCGTCTAATAACTGCTTGAGCTCAACCCTCATTTTCTTCTATTCAATCTTGGACTTACAGTAAGGTTTAAATCAAATAACCGGGCATCACCAACATCAATGATGTGGCTACATCCCTTCATGCGCCTGTAATCCATGTCAGTCTGAGAAAATACCACAATAAGCGTTTCAATAGCAAATGAACTTTTCAAGCTCATCTGGCTTTAAATATATGAAATGCAGAAGTTAAGCAGACTACACACCAACTGGTCAGTGAGTAAGCCCATATCCATCTGTTGGATTTTTGTCTTAGAGGGAGGCTCACTGGTGATTTATGTCTCAAATTTAACAATAAATGTGAGGGGCTTCTCTCACCACTTGAATGAAAATAATTGAAGTAAATAAATATGAGAAAGGTTTAATTTTATAGTTTTTTATTGAGCTCTTCACACTTTTCTTTCTCGTTGCAAACAATTTTTGCAACCCATACAATTCAAGACTAAATTTGGTTTGATAATCTCATAGAAGGATTAGTCTGCGCCCATGTCTGGGAGCAGTTGGGCAAGCAAGGCAAGAGGAGCAGGCGGAAGGCCTGCAGCCTCTAACATTTGAAAATGCCCCGGAGAATCCAGCGGAATAGAAAAAAATCTAAAAAAACTGGCGGTCACAATTTCCCCAGAGATACTCGTGTGGCAAGCACGATGCAACTGGTACATCAACACACCACATTCCCAGCCACTTTCATCGGTGGAATTCAGAGTCCGTGTGTATCTGGACATCCAAAAAATGGCCATATGAAAAAATTTTGTGAAGATGTACACAAAATTTTCCTGACTGCGGTGTACGTTGCACCTCACTCCATGTCACGCGGTTAACTGGACCTAGGTTTCAAAAGCAAAATAGCAGCAGATGAGGCTGCAGCGGTGTGCATAGTGGTTGACCTCCCCAAAGGGCAACGGGTCATCAAAACTAAATGCACCTGATGGACAAAATCAAACCAAATTTTCCTCACATTTGACTTATTGCCTACTATGGTAAAACGTGACATTTTGGAGCAACACCTGAAAGATGGTCTCGCCATATATGGCGAAATACAATCTTTCAAAATGCAACATTTCATGCTGATGCCACACCTGTGCACCGGCAAAGCCATCGCAGTTCTGACCCCAACTGAGGAGATTGCGAAGGACCTAACCCAGATCCTGCACTCCACCTTTATTGACATCGCAGGGCACACCACCCACCCATTCTGGGTAACCGTGGACAGCGCGCCCCCCATTTGCACCCACTGTGACATGTTCGGCCATAAGGCGCACGCATGCCCCATCAAAGAGGGTGTCACATTCCAAGAGCACCCCTCAGCGGCCATGGCCAGCGGAGAGGCGCACTACGAACCAACCGCAAGCACCAAGGAGGCTTTCCTGTGGGGAGCACAAGGCTGCTACCTATTGGTAAAGCCCATCTCCCTGCAGGAGTGGAAGAAGGCCAAGCAGGCCCATAGGACCGCAGCCAAGGAAGCGGCCAAGGTCACCACCACCATCCCGCACTCACAACGCCAGGAGGACATGGAGACCTTTGCGTTGGAAGCAACTAGGGAATCCATCACCCAATCAGATTGGGAGGCCCATGCCAAATGGGCCACTCAATCTGAGGATCTGATGGGAGATTCATCTCACCCAATTGCTGCACCCAAGCCCTGGTCGAAACTGACTTGGGACCTATCCCAACTGAAATTTTTTTTTTGCCCCACTCGACGGTGCACCAAACTTATCTGCACCGCAAAAAATTCGTCTGACATCAGGAAAACAAAAAGCAAAGGCCAAAGCCAATGTGACTCTTTCCACAAATATTTACAAAAACCCCAATAGCGTTGCTGCTAATACCCGCGCTGCTGTGAAAGCCCATGGGGACCTGGAAGAGGCTGGTGGGCCTGGGGGCCCACCCCCTCACACCTAAGGTGCAAAGGGGGAAACCTTCACTTTAGGGATGCTGAATATTGCCAGACTCAAGGCCTCCCCGTCCCAGGCTAGAAAACTGAGTTTTTTACAAAACAATTTACTCGTGGATATCCTGGCCATCCAGGAGTCCCACTGTCCACAAGCTTCTGAGGAAGCTTGGAAAACAATGCTCCTACCATCCCTATCCTTTTGGTCGAAGCACTGTGGGGTGCTAATTTGGAAAAACAATTTTTTCAAATTTACATCTTCAGAAACATTACTAAATGACCAAGTGCTCATTGTCACCTTCTCATGGGCTGATGTTGCACACACAATCGTCAACATTTACACCCCAAACGGTGCACATGAGCGTCAGGAATTTTTCTCATTGGTCAAATCCCTACCGCTACCCCCCAATTCTTTCCTAATTGGCAACATGAACTGTTGGCTAACCTCAATAACAGACTGGTGGCCGCCCTCACCCCATGCCCCACAGGGTCACGTAGAACTATGCGTTCTAAAAGCCACCCTTGGGTTAATGGATGCGCTGCCGCGACATGCCCCACTGCTCAAAAACATGATGCGTCCCCACGTCCACAATGGCCAATTAAGGTCCATGACCTGCATTGACCTTATTCTAGTGCCGGCAAAATTCCAACCCCACATCTCCCACTTCAAAACAACGAAAATGGAATTCTCTGACCACCGACTGGTCTCAATAACATACCACTTACCCGTCAAAGTTGCAAAGGCCCCACATTGGTGCAAAATCCGCCCCCAGAGCTCGCGTCGCCAGGATTTTCCACATGGGTGGAAGAGGCAACTTTGGCAAAATTGTTTGTTGCACCGTTTTGCGCAGACCCCATTTCCACATGGGCAACTTTCAAAGAAGACACCATCCGCCACTATCGCCATCTCTCATCCAGATGCTCACGAGCCACATCAGCGGTTATATTGCACGCGCTGGCGGAATTGGCCCACTTGGAGTCCAACATTCCAGCCTCAGGATATAGCCCTGCATGGGGCCAGAAGTGGGTGGAGGCAGCCGCACACCTCAACGCACTTGAAAGGCAACACAAACATCGGGTTTGTGTCTAATACAGGGCCACACGCATCACTAAAGGCGACAATTGCACTGCATACTTCAAAAAATTTTGCACCACGCCAGAGTGTGGCCTGCACACAGGTGCAAAGATAGGATAATTCTATTGTGGACACACTGGCTGAAGTGGCAATCGAAATGCAAAGATATTACTCCAAGTTATACCAAGCCAAACCAATTCAGCTGACTGAAGTGGTGGAATTTCTCGGCCGAGCTCATATCTGCACCATTTTCCAATACCTGGAAATAATGAATTTAATTACTCCAAATGAATTATGGACTACCATTTGCGGTGCACCAAACCAAAAATGCCCAGGCCCAGATGGCATTCCATATGAGTTCTACAAAAAATATTTCAAATATATATCCCCATTGCTGCAAGCCTCACTCAACCAAGCCTGTTGGAAACGCGCCTCCTACCAGGAGGACATGAGGCCTTTATGGTCACACTCTTCAAGAAAGGGGATAGGCTAGACTTAGCCAACTGGCGCCCCATTTCTCTAACAAACACAGACACCAAAATTTTAACCAAAATCATGGCTAACCGTTTAGGGACTGTAGCATCTGCCACCATCTCCCCAGAACAATTTGGTTTCATCCCCTGAAGGTCGATTTGGGATCCCGTGCACTCTGTAGCTAATGTGTGTCAGTCCACAGCCTCTGGGGCACTTGTATTCTTGGACCAACAAAAGGCCTATGATAGAGTAAACTGGGAATACCTTAGGGCCTGCCTCCAACAATTCCGCCTACCTCCCCGCTTCATTAACTGGGTGATGCTGCTCACGGAATCTGCAACAATGGCAGTGAGCGGCCCAGGTTTCCTAACGGAAGTAGTCCATCCTCAAGGGGCCTGCGACAAGGGGACCCCCTTAGCCCACTCTTATACAACTTCAGCCTTGACCCACTACTGCGAAATGTGAATGCCCAACTCACTGGGGTCCATGTGACAGGCCAAACCCCAGTCAAGATGATGGCATTTGCAGATGATTGCGTGGTGGGGGTGTCTAATAACAAAGACGCACGCGCGCTTGAAGCTCTCATCCAGGAGTATTCCCGGGTAAGCAACGTGGCACTGAACGCCTCCAAAACTAAAATCATCCTCCTTGGTCAGTTTCAGAACTGCTGGGCCCCAGCAAGTAGTTCCCAACCCGGCCCATCTGCTCGCCCACGTCCAAGACTTACTAACTCAAAACACACCGCTCCACTGGTGCTCCCCTTTGTGCCATGACCTACCATAGGACCGGTACGCCATCTGGGCGTGTGGTTGGAGGCAGGTGGATACGCGTCAGCAGTAATGAAGTGCCATATACTGGACAACGTGACGAAGCGAATCGCCTCTCTCAGAACCCACCCTACTACCCTCACTGGCAGGGTTGTTCTTGCCAACTCTATGCTCCTATCCAAAGTCTGGTTCGGAGCCCACGCCATCCCCTTCTCCCCAAGCTTCTTCAAATCCCTGTATGCTTTGCTACAAGGTTGGCTTTGGTCAGGCCGCCCTCCACCAGTACGGCTAGAGGTCATGTTTGGCCCTCATCATCATGGTGGCATGGGCCTACTTGACTTCAAAGCCCATGCCGCCAAGATCCTGGGCACCTGGATTGCGGCCGTCACTGCTCCTACACTCCTATCCCAACACTGGTCCCGCGCGGCCTGCTCCAACTTCTCCCGGGCCTTGGGCCTCAACAATCCATCAAACCCCCACTCCCTGATGAAATACCTCGCATCACACACATCGGCCACAGGTCCTCACGGGACCAAAACCCACTACAAATGAATCCTACTCTCCACGCGAAGCGCAGAGTGGAGAATTCATATTAGTGGACATACAACCCGAAGAGGCCGCCCCTCTCCTCAGTTCACACAAGAGGTACAGGGGCTACCCATCCATGATGGTGTGATCCCCATTTGACCCCAAGTCCTATTCAGGGTGGACTACCTGGACATGATGGACATCCCTTATTCCACTGAGACCCAAAAGACTATCTGGAAATACGCACACCATCCTCTGTTGCAGCCTCAAGTCCGCTCCCATGTGTGGCGCTGCCTGAGGCGGGTGTATCATACAGCTGAGCGCTCTAATGCTTTACACTCATCCTGTGTCGTGTGTGGCCAGTATGGAACGCTGTTTCACCGCCTGGAGAAGTGCCCCACCTCTAAAGTAATATGGCGTGAAGTCCAACGTCTGCTAGGCCAGGATCAAACACATCCCTTCAGTCTGTCAAGAGATATGTTTGCTTCATCAATGGCCTCCCCCCTCCCCACCCTCCCTCCGTGCTCTGGTGGTTGCAATCGCCATGTGGACTATCCACACGATTGTCTTGGATGCCATCGCTGGATCCATCCCCACCCTCCCTGAAGCTGTCCACAGATTCCGGTCTCATTTGGTGGATCACTTTCAAGCGTGGATGTTTGGATATCTCCCACCGCGTCGCTGACAGCTGGTCTCCTCCTAATTCCCAGTCTGGTTCATCAAATCAGACCCCTTCCTCCACACGTGCTCAATAGTGGCTACGTCCCCTACACACGTTCCCTCCCCCTTCCCATAAGTGGCGTTCCCGCTGGCAATAAGAGATAGCATCGCTTCTCTGGGGTGCCTCCCTTGGTACTAAGTTTTGTCTTGTCTGAGTCATATTCGGAAGTGTTTGTCTCAAGGTCGGCCTTCCCCACAATAAATTTAAAATTTATTGAGCTCTTCACGGGAGTAAAAGAGTGTATATACTTAATAATTTGACAAAGATATTTAAAATGTCAAGGCTCAACGTTCATATGACTTAGGAAATTCTAAATTTAGTAATATGTGGTTCTAGCCTATTGAAGCTCTGAAAACTCACTTCCCTTAGGCTGAGCAATGAATAGGGGATTATTTTGGGGCAAGACATACCTGTGGGGTAATAACTTAATATATTCTAGCCAATCCCCTTTTGTTAAAAATATTGCACATCGGGGACCTCTGCCACGCCAATAAAAGGGGGTGGTCCCCGCATAGGTGCTTGAATGAGATTAGATGAGGGTGGGGGTGAGCCCTTCGATGGGTTCCCCAGAATAGGCCATGGGGTCAGAAGAATCTGATTTCCCAACTTGATGCTATTTGCTTGATTAGTTTTCATAAAAGTGTTTCCCCAATTTTCAGGGTTCCACCAAGATTTGACTAGGGTCTTTTTGGCTGAGGAAATCGTTATTAATATTAAAAGTAATATCTTCAGTATTGCAGACTTGTAAATTTATGACATTTTCCCTTTATGGCCTATTTGGCCACTCAACATTCTTATCCTGAAGCCTGGAGGGCAGATTGGGACCATCTAGTACTAAAAAAAAAAAAAAGCCTGGAGGGCAGATGTCTGACATCACCCCCTCAAGAATGTTGGGGGAAGAATAAGGCTGAAGAAAGCGGCCATGTACCCTATTAATAGCGACTCCAGAAGTGAGGGATTTGATTAAGTACTCATCCCATTGCTTGTAGGTAATTGAAAATGGCCCTTCCTAGATTGAACCAAGCTTCTCACTTCTAGGAGTGCTGCGGTTGTGATAGTATAATACCAAGTCAGCTACTTGGAAGGAAGGGAGAGGGACATGGAGCTCATTAGCTGCTTCATCTTCTTTTTTAGTACTAGATGGTCCCATTGCTTGATCTTCTTTTGTGACCATCTTAGCCAAGTTAGTCATAGCTTCCATTTGTAATGGATAGTGTTGGGCCAGCTTTTTCATGGCTTTCTCTGGGTCAGCTCTGTCATTGAAAATATCTTTTGCTAATAGATCTGGTACCTCAGGTTATCAGCCA
This sequence comes from Massospora cicadina, assembly GCA_022478985.1. Lineage (NCBI taxonomy): Eukaryota > Fungi > Entomophthoromycota > Entomophthoromycetes > Entomophthorales > Entomophthoraceae > Massospora > Massospora cicadina. The sequence continues at coordinate 122,191 of JAKSZP010018617.1, read as the reverse complement.
TACAATACATGGAAAGGAACTTGTTATAAAATTGGCGTTATCAATGAGATATGCCATAAACGATTGCACAGGGTTTGACCCACCGAGCAATAGGACCAACAATATGAGGATCGTTGCCCTTAAATCAACATAAATAAACTTATTAATAAATGTGGAGCACTTGCTCCCACTATAACCTTTTATATAATATAATAACTGTTAGCCGCTCTTCTCTGTTCCGAGTACTCTAAAACCATTAACAACCTACCCTCCTTGATCATCTCATCCTGCTTGTATTGTAGTGACTTTAAATAATACCACTTTCATGGCTTAGTAATTCACTTCACCGTATCTCATTGATTCCACCAATCCTTTATTTGTTAATTCACGATCACCCAATCTGGCCAATTTACCAACAAACCAATATTGCCTCACTTTGAGGTGCTTGATTTAATCATACTCATAACAACTTGGTAGATTCCATCCATTCCACCATATTGACTTGAGGCTTATCATCCATTCATATAAGAATCATGACATTACCCCCTCCTTGAATGGACGATAAGGCTCCTTTTGCTTATCACACAGAGAAACTTTGCATGCACTCATTTGATGATATGACTGCTAGCGGGGTCCTTGATAGTATATGTATCCATACCTGTCTTCTCAATAACTTTGAATGGCCCAATCCAGATACTGGCCAACTTGTGTTTCCACCTTTACCCATATTGATCGTGGAATAGAACCATGTCTACGTTTTTAAATTGTGCTAGGCCACTTTGCCATACCTGATCAGCAGCCTGGTTTTTGATTTTCTTGGTTAATCTGAACAAGTACGCTTCAGTTTGTAATTTAATCAGCGTATTTGTTAGGGCAGTCAAATAGCATTGTGGAACCATTCTGCCAGTGTCCTCTACACAAGCTTATAGGAATGCAGGCAAAGCGGGGTGTCATTTGTAAAGCAATTGGAATGGGCTTTTCCCCGTGGCAGAATGGTAGCTAAAGCTGTAGGCAAACACTGAAGTAGAAAGGAGGGTACTCCAATCAGAGGGCCTATCTGTAACCAACTTCCGTAGTATGTTCACCAGGGTCCCATTGACCCGTTCAACCATTCCGTTGGACTCAGGGTGATATGGGGTTGTTAGAACCCCGCGGATGGCCATCATTTCGTTGAGCTTGGGAAGTATGTGAGAGGTAAAATTAGTACCATTGTCAGTAAGGATAAATTGCAGACAGTCGTGACGCTGAATTATGCACTCCATTACAAACTTAGCCACAGTAACTGCCCCAGGTCCCAAATGGCCCGCGCCTCAACCCACCTGGTCAAGTGGTCAATGGCCACCAGGATATACTTATACTGGTTAGCTCCTGTTGGCATAGGACCAACGACATCAAGGATAAATTGTATGCCTAGCAAAGTGTGGCTTTACTAACTGATATGAGGTCTTCCAGTGGAACAGCTTTTCCACTTGGCGCTGATGACAGGAGGAGATAGTATCAAGCACATCGAAGTTCATGCTTTCCCAGTAATACTGAGGCCGCAATAATTTCAACGTCTTGCGCATGCCACCATTCTCAACTTCCTTATGTGCAATCATGATAATGTTAGGCCGCATTGAAGGTCGTGAAAAGTTTACTGTGGAGTTGCTGATCCAATTTTACAACTCACCATTCCGCTGGAAAGTATTAGCTCACATTTCATTCAACGTCTTGATGACTTGTGGCGGCTCATCATTATACTTTCCGCTGAGAATTTTGTCATACATAATATAGCTCAGATCTGCTGTAACTGCAATGGTTGGTAGCCTCGACAAGCAATCAGCATTCTGGTGTTTTCTACGGGTCAGTAAAGGATCTTAAAGTGTAAGACTGTAGTTTAAGGGCCCATCAAGCTTGACGACCCTCCAGCTCCTCAAGGTTCTGCAACCAGCGTAATGAGGCATGATCCATAATGACTTTAGACTTTACATCATGAAAATAGACTCTGAATTGCTTGTATGCATAAATCACTACTAAGAACTCCCGTTTGGTCACAGTATAATTATGTTCATGGCTGTTCAGGCTCTGACTGCAGTATGCCACTGGGTGCTCCTCCACTTCATCATTTTTTTTGGGACAGAACTGCCCCCACAGCAGAAAGGGATGCATCCGTCTGTACAGTAAATTTCTTTTTAAAAATTTGGGTAGTGTAGCACTGGCGCATTAATCAATGCTGTTTGAAGAATATCAAAGGAGCGTTGACAGCGTTCCATCCATACAAACGTGGCATCCTTTTTTTAATAATTCAAACAGAAAACCTCCAATACAACTAAAGTTTGGTATGAATCGGCGATAGTAGCCAAACATCCCTAAAATACTTGTATATCTCACTTACTGCTTGGTGTGGTCATCTTCCGAATGGCCTCCACCTTAGCTGGTTGGGGCCTCAGCCCTGTTGCATCAACTACATAACTGAGGTACTCTAGCTGATCCTTAAAAAGTGGCATTTCTGAGGTTTTGTTTTGATGTTGGCCTCATCCAACCGGCGGAATACCTCTTCCAAATGGTTAAGGTGCTCAGAAAATGTGCGGGAGAAAACATTTATATCATTAAGGTATACAAGAATGCAGGACAGCTTTAAGTTACCAAGGATAGTGTCCATCGCCCATTGGAAAGTAGCTGGGGAATTATACAGCCCTTGTGGAATACATGTTGGTTGAAAGAGCCCTTTTGAGGTGATAATGGAGCATTTTTCTTGTTCTGCTGTAGGTAACTCAATCTGCCAATAGCCAGATATCATATCCATGGCAGAGAAATAACGAGCTCCCCCAACTGGTCCAACGCATCATCAATTTGTGCCAAAGGGTATGAGTCCTTTTTTGTAATGCTGTTGAGTTTGCGGTAGTCTATTACTACCTGTTTAGTACCATCCTTCTTTTTGACAATAAGAACAGGGGAAGCTCATGGGCTCTTCAATGGTTCGAGCATTCCTTGCTCCAACAGTTTATAGATTTCTGCTGTAACAACTTCTGCTGCTGCTCTAGATTGGCGGATTGGCCGAGATCTGATGGAGGGATGATCCTCAGTGTCCACTCGATGAATCACTCCTTGGGCACACCCTAAATCATGATCAACAGCAAAGATCTCTTTGTATTTTTGAAATAAAGCTTCCACTCTATCTTTCTGATCTTCCATTAACCTCATTAAGTTTTCACGCGGTACAACTGCCATTACACCAGACTGTGTTTCTTCAGGCAGACCAAATTCATCCAATGAACCAAACTCATGAATTCTGAGGACCTCCTCAACTGGAATGAGATGTAGGAATGCAACTATCTGGTGTCAGCGGATTTTCATTGGTCTATCCTGAAGATTTGCTACTAAGACCTTGATCTCCCCATGTCCCGGGAGTATAATGACAGGGGCCATGTGGGGCTCAAGCTGTGATTGCTGAAAGGTCCCGATGACCTCCCCATGTAGCCCAGCAGCCACTTCCACCTCTAACTTAGTGCTTATGATTGCTTGGTGTCCAGAGGGAAGAAATATAGGGCCAGCGGCTCTAAGCGGTAGCCCTTGATATTCATAAATTTGGTGAGGAAGGGCCTGGGTCCTGTTTTTAGTTGATGATAGCGAACTGAAACCACCCCATCACCATATGCAAGGTTAATGTGAATCATGTGTACAGGATCCTTTGGCATTCCGCTGAAAAGAAGTAGATTGTGATACGCTGCCCCAAAAATTCAGATGTCTCCACTGTCATATCAACAACAGCCCCAAAATGATGCATAAAAGTGGTTTCAATTAACATCTCGTAGTTATTGTTTGGTAACACTATAGCTGAGGATAAAATGACAATAGACCAAACCACAAAGGTAGCGCACTGTATGCTCCTTCAGAGACTGTGCTTTATGCGCCTATGGTCCCATACACCATACGATGCTCTACATCAGGCTTTTATGCCAACTTTGACACCAACTTTGAGGACACTATATTGATTGAAGCACCTGTATCAATTATTGCGCAAAATCGGGTTTTCACTACAACAGTGTCAAAGTAATTAACTCAGAGTAAGATGCGTCTGATTGTTTTAAAACTTGGACATTTAACGCTGTTTTTCCAAGGGAGCTCATAATACCCTTCCCCACTTTAGGGTTTTTAACTATATAGTCCACAGGAAGGGCCGCATATACCCCTTTTAAGAAAAGTGCATCAGCTAATGGATCTGGTTCATCTGTAGGAAGGTAATCGAACAATTAGCAAGCATATGTTTTTGGGTGCTCCTGGGAGCCTGGTTCCACCATGTCTATGAATTGCATTTGTGTCAGCACATTTACCCTTCCAACTGGCTGCTGATATAGGAATGCATCATTATACCAGGAAACTTCCACTAGCTGTGCAGGAATAGGTTCAGGCGAGACGTTTTGAGTCAGAATAGAGGAGGTAGAGAGTCCCATCTCTACTCCACTCTGACTTTTCCCTGATTATACTGCTCCCTTAGTAGGTAATGAACCTGACGATTATGACAAATACTAGCCAGGTGCCATGAGTGACTGCATGAAAAGCAATTAACCCCATAAGACCTGAATCCTTGATCATTGTAAAGTGGGCCACTCAAAAAGGTGGACTGGTATTGACAAGTGAAACCAGGCCCATTCTGATAGGAGAACTGCTATTGGCAACTAGGTTGAAAGCGAGGCTTGTGATGATAATAAGAGTAGGAAATACCAACTGGGCGCTGAACAGAAAGGGATGATTCCTTTTAATAGACACAGCTAGCAGCAGAGGCGATCAGTTTCTGCTCTATACTGGGTGGAGGGAAGGTAGCGGATAAACGGCGTAGAATTTGAATAAGTTTAAGCAAAGGTACATCAACTTCTAAATATAGAGCCAAGGAATTAAAAAGCTCACAATATGGCTTCACAGCAGAGGTCAGAGCTATGCTTATGTCACATTCAGTTAAAACTCCTGCCCCAATTAACACATGTGCTTCTGCTGAGAATCAATCAGCAAATGCAGTGAGAGTTTCATTATGTTTAAACCCAATGGTTAGAAACTCAGCCTTCCACTGCACCATTTTTGAAGCTACTGTCAGGTTTTCTCCTTCTCGACTTCTGAAGAACGGTGGAGTCCAATCTTTGACTAAGATTGTGGCTATCAATGATATGAATGTCAATGGCAAAAAGACCTTGGTAGACTCTCGGTGGAATCATATCCATCAGAACAATACAATCTATACCCAAAATCGGCGTAATATGGTAAGTACTGAAGATAGGATTGCTCCGACTTTTCAGTCAAATTTGAGGTGTTCAATATCACATGGATCTGAACCCTCCCAAAGTGAAAAGATTTTACTCATTGATGATTGGGTGCAAATTAACTAATCATTACCACTTGGATCTGAACCCCCCAAAGTGAGAAGATCTTACCCAACGATGATTGGGTGCAAATTAACAAATCATTACCACTCAGATCTGAACCCTCCCAAAGTGAGAAGATTTTACCCGTTGATGATTTGGTACAAATTAACCAATCATTACCACTCGGATCTGAACCCTCCCAAAGTGAGAAGATTTTACCCAATGGTGATTGGATACAATTTATCAAATCCTTACCACACGGGTTGGTTTTGCCACAAAAATATTTATCCTCAATATGATAGGCCAAAAGCCTATATTTCCTAATTTAGATGTCTCAGCTTTATATATTTTAGCCTCAAATGCCCATGATCCTGAAATTTGAACTAGTTTAAATAGGAACTACTAGTATTGAGAAAAGGGCCTTTTCTAGTTTGCCTTAGAAAAAATAAAACTAAAAAGTAAAATCTTAGTTTTATTAAGAGTTTTTATTTATTTTAAATATTTCATTGTGGAAATCCAGCAGCACATAGCACCAGCGAGCATAGTTTCTTACTGGATTTTGACAATTTGGTGCTCACTACAGGGGCATGCCTGTGCACTAACCTGTAGTTATTAACATGTTGGCTGTAAACTTGAGCAGCTCTTTTGGTTCTTCTTCCTCTGAATCACGATTAGTTGCTCTTGAGAAGCAACTAGCCAGCTCTTTCTCCCATCTCAAAAAGATAGAGCAACGGCCATTCAAATTACCCATAAAGGACAGATACATCCTAGGTGAAGGGAGCATTGCTTCCTTTTTGTACGTTTATGAAGCTGCGATGGATGACGCCACTGATAGACATAGAGTTCAGTATATTCTTCCTTGTTTAAGCCGCAAAGCTCAAGAGTTGGTTGTTCCTCACCTGGATCCTCAGTACACTTGGCCAGATGTTAAGAAGGCCCTCTTGGCTGAATTCGGATCAAAGCAGAGCTTACACAAGGAAAAACAGGCTTTTATGCGCCTTACCATGTATGAGGGTGAAACCCTCTTTAGTTTTGCTGAGTGGTTCTATCTCACTGCTCAAAGGTTGGCTACGTCAAACCTGCTTACCCTGGATGATGCCATTGCCACCATATTAACAGGGTTAGCTTCACACCCCTCTCTCGCCAGGCATATCATATAAGTGAAATGACACTTCACAACTTTCCGTGATATAAAAGAGGCTTTGTTAGACGTCGCCCATATTCCTTTAGGTGAGCTGCGGCCTATTGAACCATTGGAAGTGAGGCCACCTGTGCCTATTCTCCCCTGAAAACCTGCTTCTTCGGTGCAACTTAAAACGGACATCCCTCATTCATGCAAAGCGGAGATCCCTACTGTGGTTTCCCCTTCACTTCAGCCAATAGGTGCGCGCTCTAAGGGTATATCCTCCAGAACTACTGGGGTTGTGAAAATGCCGGTAAAAGCGAAGCTAATTACCCCATCTCTCATGGCTGTTATCCCACCTCAATTGCAACTTTGCCCATGGTTAAGAATACCGCTGAGGCTGACTCTAAGGGGGTTGTGATGACGTTGGGTACTACTTATTGGGAGCTCCTGCAGAAGTGGAGGTCCCTGATCGTCTAAACTTAAAAGCAGTAGATGAAACCACCATACCTGAGGATACTTACCTCCACCAAGTTATAGGTTGTATGGAAACTATTGACACAGCCAGCGATGCTGATCAGCTCCTATCGAGCTTAATTCGCCCTTTACAGTGAGGGCATACCATGCAGTCTATTCTGGAGACTCATCCTGAGACTGCACGCAAATTAACCTCCACTTTCCATCTCAGGGAGGTCTTACCGCTGTCAACCAACTTTGGAAGCACACTTACCAAGGTTGAAGTAGTTGTTCACAAAGTCTGGGTGATGGCTATCTTGGATACAGGTTCCCCAGTGAATGTAATCTCATCACAGCTGATGAAAAGATTAAACTGATGCCTGACCTGGATTATGCCAAGGAGTTTGGAACTGCGGGCCCCAACAATACCCGCGCCTTTGGCGCTTACTCCTCTCTTCCCATTCGCGTTGGGAAGCTTATCCTATCAGCCCCCGCTGTGGCCTTAGATAATAACTCCTATTATATGCTCATAGGTACTCAGTTTATGATCGAGTATGAAGGCATCATCAACATGAAGCAAGGGTTCCTATCTTTGATGAACTATGAAGTTCCGTTAGTCTTATCCAACCAAGAAATCATCAAGAATGACTACACCTTCCTGGTTGATTACCCCTTTTCCGCTTTGCCTTTACATTATGTCACCTATGGGCGCAACACTAAGAAATTGCCCAATTCAGTGGAGGCTAACGATGGTATCCCGTTTTGTGCGGCAGATGAGGTGGTGATTAAGCTGGGTGAACAACGAGTGGTTGACACGAAAATCACACTCCAAATCCCACATCACTGTTTGTTGCACCTTGTAAGTGTTGAGGGCCTTAGTCCTTTGGAGCCTCGTGTATTACCTGGGCTACTAGACCCTGCCTATCAGCGATCTATTACTCTACTGTTGGGAAACCTCACCGCGAAGGACATGATTATATGGAAACACCAAGAGGTTGGCCGAGGATTTTTAATCCCTGTGGAAATGTTGAACAGATCCACTCCATCGGCTCAAAGGCAGATTTGGGCTTGCCAACGGACAACCTGGTGTGTACCTTACCAAACGTCCATATATCGAATGAGTTAACCCTCAACTGAGTTATAGAAAGTTCATAATCTTCTTGATGACTATAGCGACATATTCAACAAGTCAGCTCACGACTAAGGCCATATTAAGAACTGGTGCCACTCCATGGATGTAGGTGATGCCCATCCCATTCGGTTGAAACCATATCGCAAGTCAAAGGTGGAGGAACAGAATATGAGGATGGAACTCACACAGTTATTGGATGCGGGGTTGTTAGTTCCCTCTCAAAGCCCTTGGTCTTCCACACTATTATTAATTAAAAAGAAAGATGGAGGTCACCGGGTAGTCATGGACTACTACAAGCTAAAACCTCATAAAGAAGGATAGCTATCCTATCCCTCGCATAGATGATGCCCTGGCCCAACTTTCTGGCTCAAATTTCTTTTCAGCCATGGACTTGGCCAGTGGCTATTGGCAAATGGACCTTTCTGCCTAGGACCAGGAGAAATGCGCTTTGATATGCAGTGAAGGCCTTTTCCAACCCACGCGATTACCTCAAGGGTTGTGCAACGCACCTGCCTCTTTCCAGCATGCAATGGATCACATCTTGCAAGACTTAAAGCTAACCTGCGTTATCGTTTATCTTGATGATATCACAGTTTTCTCTAAGACTTTCAATGACCACCTTGAACATCTAAAGGAGGTGTTTGGAAGGCCACATAAGTCAAATATCAAGTTGAAACCATCAAAGTGCACTTTCTTTCAGCGAAAATTGGATTTCCTTGGCCACACCATTTCGCAAAATGGAATCCAACCACTACAGAACAAGGTCGAAGCCATTGCAAATATGCCTCCCCCTAAGAATTTGCGGGATATACAGGTGTTTCTGGGGATGATGGGTATTACCATCAGTTCATCCCTAAGTCCTCACAACTCTTTGAGCCCCTTATTCGCTTACTGAAGAAGAATATCCCCTTCCAATGGGGCGCTGAACAAAAAGCCGCTTTTGAGACCCTGAAGCAGCCACTACAACGATACCCTATCCTATGGCACCAAGATTACAAAAGCCCTTTATCCTGTTTACGGATGCCTTGACTACGCCGTTGGGGCCATCTTAGGCCAATTAGATGAAAATGGTATTGATCATCCGGTATCATATTTCAGTAAGATGCTTTCAAAGCCCAAAAGCAACTACAGTGTAACCAAAAAGGAGTGCCTGGCTGTTCTGTTGGCTGTAAAGCACTACTGCCCTTTCCTCTATGGAACCACCTTTACTGTAGTTACTGACCACACTTCATTGAAGTGGCTACAAAATATGAAGGACCCTACTGGGCGGTTAGCTCGCTGGGCCTAAAGCTCCAGCCTTATGATATGCAAATTGAACATCGTTCCAGAACTCGTCATATGAATGTGGATGGGTTGTCTTGACTGCCAATCCTCCATTTGGATAATAGCGAGGCATAAAGGTTGCATGATCTATTAATGACTCCCAACAAATGGGAGGATGAAGATGGTCCGGTTCAGAAGATGTTAGCCTGCCACTCTTGCAACACTAAAGTGGAAAATGGGAAGTTGTATAAGCAGGTGGGGGCGAAGTGGTTGCCTTACCTCTGGCCCTCAGAATGCATACCTGTTATCCTCGAAGCTCACTCCATTTTAGGCCATGGAGGGGCAAAGAAAACTTATGAGTGGCTTAAGGATCGATACTATTGGGATGGAATGATGGAAGCTATAGTTGAGGTCTTGGAAGCCTGCCTTACATGCAAGAAACAATCTGGTTTCAAGACTAGATACCAGTATCAACCAACTACCCCGCAACAACCTTTTCATACCATTAGTTTGGATGTCGTAGGTCCCCTTCCACAGTCTACCAGTGGCAACTGGTTTATCCTAGTAGCCATCGACCACTTCACTAAGTGGGTTGAAGCTGTGACGCTTCCTTCCCAAACAGCCAAGGCAACTGCAACCATTATACATCAACACATCTTCGCTCAGCATGGCTGCCCCCAAGTACTACTCTGTGATAATGGCAAGAATTTTACCTCCAGAGTAGTCAAACTCCTGGCTACCTCCATGGGAGCCCAACAACTCTTTTCAGCTCTGTAAAATCCATCTACCAATGGGGCAGTGGAAAGAGCCCATGGAACCTTAGTTTCCATCCTCCGCAAAATGGCCTCTTCTGATCCACTTCACTGGGATCGATTCTTACCCAGTGCCCTTATGGCCTACCAGATTAGTTATCACCGGATTCTGAAAATGTCCCTTTCCAATTTTTGTATGGCAGGGAACCAAGCATACCTGCTCTTTTGGCTAAGGATGTTTTTCTTGAATAGAGGAGCCTGATAAAGCATGCGAAGGCTAGCTAATCAAATTATTCAACTCCAAGCTGAAGCTATGACCAACTTAGCAAAAACAGTGACTAAAGAAGGACAGGCTACCAATGAGCTCCGCAACCCTCTTCCTACATTTAAAGTGGCTGATAAGGTGTTATACTACCATAACCGCAACACCCCAAGAAGCAGTAAGCTTGGTTCAATTTGGGAGGGACCTTTCTCCATCAGCTACAAAAGAGGCAATGAATAATCCATCAAATCATCAGCCACGGGAGTTACTAGAAACTGAGTATATGGCCATTTCCTACAATCCTACACTCCTCCCAACATTCTTGAGGGGGCAATGTCAGGTATTCTCCCTTCTCGACTTCTGAAAAAGAATGTTGGAGTCCAATCTTGACTAAGATTGTGGCTATCAATGATATGAATATCAACAGTGAAAAGACTTTGATAGAATCTCGGTGGAATCCTATTTATCAGAACAATACATTCTATACCCAAAATTGGTGTAATATGGTAAGTACTGAAAATAGGATTGCTCTGACTTTTGGCCAAATTCGAGGTGTTCAATATTGTATGGATCTGAATCCTCCCAAAGTGAGAAGATTTTACCCGTTGATGATTGGTTGCGAATTAACCAATTATTACCACTCATATCTGAACCCTCCCAAAGTGAGAAGATTTTACCCATTGATGATTGGGTGTGAATTAACCAATCATTACCACTCAGATCTGAACCCTCCTAAAGTGAGAAGATTTTGCCCGTCAATGATTGGGTGCAAATTAACCAATCATTACCACTTGTATCTGAACCCTCCCAAAGTGAGAAGATTTTACCCATTGGTGATTGGATACAATTTATCAAATCCTTACCACACGGGTTGGTTTTGCCACAAAAATATTTATCCTCAATCTGATAGGCCAAAAGCCTTTATTTCCTAATTTAGATGACTCAGCTTTATATATTTTAGCCTTGAATGCCCATGATCTCAAAATTCAAACTAGTTTAAATAGGAACTACTAGTATTGAGAAAAGGGCCTTTACTAATTTACCTTAGAAAAAATAAAACTAAAAAGTAAAATCTTAGTTTTATTAAGAGTTTGTAATTTATTTTTTTAACTCATTGTGTAAACCCAGCAGCACATAGCACCAGCGAGCATAGCTTCTTTCTGGATTTTGACAGCTACTCCAAACAACCATAAGAAAAGTATCCTTAATTTTTGATAGGTAACGGAACTGTTGGGAAGATAACAAGTAACTTGGTCGGCGCTTCCAACATCCAGGGTGACCATTAGTAATTTGGCTTTACACCAATATGAAGCACCTTCTACTGAAAACTCAAATTGTTTAAAGAATCCATGGATGTTCCCATTGCGATCATATGGAGGCAGCTTATCAATACAACATTCTTGCAAAAACTCCTTCTTCCATTTAAGCACAGTATCCAAGGCAAGCTTGAGTTCTGCATATTCAACAGTTGCAGAGTTCTGAGATGATTTATTAACAAAGCAAGCCTGATACAACATGACTAGTGGCTGAGGAACGTTTATCAATTTTATGGTAATGATCAATGGGCCCCCTGTAGTGAGCACCACTGTTGTAAAATTGGCATTATCAATGAGATATGCTGTAAATGATTGCACAAGGTTTGACCCACTGAGCAATAGGACCAATGATATGAGGATCATTGCCCTTGAATCAATAGAAATAAACTTATTAATAAATGTGGAGCACTTGCTCCCACTATACTCTTTTATTTGTTATAATAACTGTTAGCCGCTCTTCTCTGTTCCGCGTACTCTAAAGCTATTAACAACCTACCCTCCTTGATCATCTCATCCTGCTTGCATCATAGCGACTTTGGATGGTACCACTTTCATGGCTTAGTAAACTACTTTGCCGTATCTCTTTGGTTCCGCCAATCCTTCATTTGTTAATTCACGATCACCCAATTTGGCCAATTTACCAACAAACCAATATTGCCTCATTTTGAGGCGCTTGAATTAATCATACTCATAACAACTTGGAGGATTCCATCCGTTCCACCATATTGACTTGAGGCTTATTATCCAGTCTTATTGGAATCACAACAGAATTATCTTTAGGATGCGATGATAACTAATTTGATAGTCCATGAGGGCACTGGGTAAATAAAGATCCCAGTGGAGAGGTTCTGAATTGGCCATTTTGCGGAGTATGGAGACCAGAGTTCCGTTAACTCTTTCTACAGCACCATTTGTGGATGGGTTATATGGGGCTAAGTAGAGTCGCTGCGCTCCCATGGAGGTGACAAGGAGCTTCATTACTTGGGAAGTTAATTTTTTCCCGTTATTACATAAGAGGATCTGGGGACTACCATGCCAGCTGAAAATGTATTGGTGTAAGAAGTAAGCTGTGGCTTTAGCAGTTTAAGCGGGGATAGCTACAGCTTCAACCCATTTGGTGAAATGATCAATACCAACTAAGATCCAGTGATTGCCATGTGGTCTAAGGGAGAGAACCTACCATATTTAAACTTTAGGTGTGGAATGGTTGTTGAGGCATTGTAGGTTGATATTGATATTGGGCCTTGATTCTGGATTGTTTTTTACAGGTTAGGCATGCATCTAAGACTTTACTTATGGTTTATAAGATGTCCTCTCATTAGTACTGATTTTTCACCCACTCATATGTTTTGCGTACTCCGCCATGCCCATGATAGTGTGGGACTCCATGATGACTGGAACTCGCTCTGACGGATGGAGATAGGGCAACCAATCTACTCCTACCTTTTTTTATATATTCCCATTTTTTCACCTTGGTGTTGTGGGAGTGTCAAGTGAGCATTTTTGTACGGGTTCATCTGATAAGCTTATGCATCTGGAGTTATGAGGGGATCGTGTAACCTCTCAGCTTCACTATTGTCTAAGTGAGGAACAGCAGCCATGTTGACCCATCTAAATTCATGTGGCGCGTTCCTGCCTGATGTTCAATAGTCATATTGTAATGACAGAGTTTCAGAGCCCATCGAGCCAACCTCCTCATGGGGTCCTTCATATTCTGCAACCACTTTAGAGAGGCGTGGTCAGTGATTACTTTAGAGGAGTCCCATATAGGAAGGGGCGATAGTGTTTGACAGTGAGAAGGACAGCCAAACACTCCTTCTCCATGACGCTGTAGTTACGTTCAGCTTTAGAAAACATTTTGCTAAAGTAAGAAACGTGATGATCAACTTCATGCTCATCCAATTAAGCCAAGATAGCTTTAACAGCGTATTCAGAGGCATCTGTGAACAACATGATAGGTTTTTGTAGTCAGGATGACGGAGTATTAGTCTTCTTTGTAATAGCGCCTTCAGGGTCTCAAGGGCGGCTTTTTGTTCAGCACCCACATTGGAAGGTGGATTTATTAGTTAAGAGGCGGACGAGGGGCTCACTGAGCTGAATGAACTTTGGGATAAATTGATAATAATACCCCATCATACCCAAGAATACCTGGATGTTGCGAAGGTTTTTGGCACAGGCATCTTGGATATTGCTTCTACTTTATCTTGTAGAGGTTGAATTCCATCTTATGAGATGGCTTGCCCAAGAAAATCCAGATTCTTCTGGAAAAAAGTACACTTGGAGGGCTTTAGCTTGATATTAGATGCCCGCAAGCGTTGAAACAACTCCTTTAGATGTTCAAGCTGGTCATTGAAAGTCTTAAAGAAAACTGTGATATCATTGAGATAGACGATGACTAGATTAATTTTAGATCTTGCAAGATGTGATCCATTGATCGCTGGAAAGTGGCGGGCGCGTTGCACAACCCTTGCGTTAGTCAAGTAGGTTGGAAGAGACTCTCACTGCAAATAAGAGCACATTTCTCCTGGTCTTGTGGAGAAAGGTCCATTTGCCAATAATCACTATCCAGGACCATGGCGGAGAAGTACTTAGACCCAGAGAGTTGGGCCAGAACATCATCAATGCGAGGGATAGGGTTACTATCCTTCCTGGTGAGGTTGTTTAATTTGTGGTAGTCCATCACTACCTGATGTCCTCCATTTTTCTTCTTTATTAATAAAATTGGGGATGACCAAGGGCTTTGTGACGGCACCAGAAATCCATAATCCAGCAGCTGTTTGAGCTCCGTCCACATCTGTAGCTCCTCAATCTTTGATTTGAAATAGGGCTTGAAGCAAATGGGTTTAGCATCCCCAACGTCGATAGTATGCATCCACCCCTTCATGTGCCCATAGTCATTTTCAGATTTGGAGAAGATGTCACTGTAGGCCACAAGTAAGGTGTGGACTTTCTCCAGATCAACTTTTTTTAGTTCATCGGAGATATGTACAGAAGGTGGGGTACATATAATTGATTGGTAGGTAAGCCCATATCCGCCATAGGCCCAATACAGTGGACTTGCTTGATGTCCTCAATGGGTATCAGCAAGCCTCTTCCGATTATCTGATGCTTTTTAACCACCATATCCTTCTTGGTAATATTCCCTAGCAAAAGGGTAATAGGCCGCTGATAGGCGGGGCCTAACACACCTGAAAAACCCTGGGCTCTAAAGGACTAACTCCATCTATGCTAATGAGGTGCAGTAGGCAATTGTGTTGGATTTGCATGGTGATCTTCGTGTCTAATACTCTCTGTTCCCCAGACTTAATGACCACCGCTTCAGAAGCATAGAAATGGATACTCATTAAGACCACTGAGGAAAAAACAGTTTGATATTCCTTCCCGCTGTGGTGTAATGCATGAATAAAGTGGAGGAGGGATACTAAATGGTGAAAACGTAATCTTTTTTATTATGCTCATCATTAACAGAACCAGAGGAACCTCATAGTAAAGCAGGGAAGATAGCCTTACTTCAAATTATTAACATCTTCATATTTGAGCATAAATTGGGTTCCAATGAGTAAATCATAGGTGTTATTGATCAAAGCCACTGCTGGAGCTGACATAAGGAGCTTCCAAAAACGAATGGGCAAAGAGGAATAGGCTCCAATAGCGCAGGTGTTGTTTGGGCCTGCAGTTCCAAACTCTTGAGTGTAGTCCAGGTCAGGGTCCAGCTTAATTTTCTTTATGAGTTTGGTTAACACAAAGTTCACCAGGACCCAGTGTCAAGGATAGCTTTAACCCGCACTCCATTTATGAAGACCTCCACTTTAGTTAAATTACCAACCAAGGTGGGGGAAAGAGCGAGGACCTCTTTTAGATGGAAAGTGGAGGCTAGTCGCTTGGCAGTTTAAGGGTATTTTTCTTGGATAGTCTGCAGGGTATTAACACACTGGGTAGATCGGAGAAATGTGGCATGAGCTGGTCAGCGTCACTGGAAGTGTCAATAATCTCAAGACCCCTTATCACTTATCAAAGATAAGTGTGATGAGGGATCTTAGCCCAATTCACTCTCTGGGTTCAATTGATCAGGTACCTCCACTTCACATGGGGCTCCTAAAACACAATGACCAACATCTTCATCACCCCCTTCAGACTCGTCGTCAGAGGGGTTATCAATTCAGGTTAGGGAGCCCATAGGAGGTGGGGTAGATTTAGGACTTTCCTAATGGGATAATAGGTACTGGGGTTGCTCATCCACCTTATTAACTTTTGGGTGAGGCGTTGAATTTTCACGGCTTGATTTTTGACCTTCAAGGTATAAGTTTTTTTGCCTCAGGGAGACAAGTTTTAGACTAGAGTTAGCTGATTGAAAGGTAGAGGGGGATAACACTGTGGAGTTGGATGCTTTAACTTCAACAGTTATGGGTCGTTTGGTGACTGTGTGCTTCTGTGAAACAGGCAGTATATCTTGTGTGACCTGAGAAAGGGGTTCGGGCTTAGGAGCCAGTTTTGAGACCACTTGGGAAAGCTTCTCTGAAGAAGAAGATGAGCAAGGAAAAGGGGCAATGGTTTTCACCAACTGAGTCTCTTGAACTGAAGATGAAGGGGAGCACTGCCCCATCACCGCCATTACCAACTGATTATTGTTATAGAAAGAGGAAACAATGGGTGATGGCAACTCCATAGGAGCCAGTCTATAGAGGGAAACAGCCATAGTAGATGCTAACTTGGGAGACGTAGAAACTTGGCTCATAGCTCCTTGGGTAGGGTCAAGATCATAGATATCAGCATCTGCTAATAAAGCTTACTTGATATCCCATACAGATTTAAACATGCACTTTACAGAAGAGAGATGAATCTTCAAGAAGGGATGAGATGCCAAGCTAGCCAAAATAGCCGCAATTGCTTCATCATGAGGGAGCATTTGGACAAGCAACAAATGTTGAGCTTTATTATAGAAGCGCTCAACAAAAGAGATGATCGATTATCTCTTTTGCATTTTAAGGCACATAAAGGCCTGTTTTTGTCACTGAAAAACTTTGTTAAGAGTCAAATTCATCAAACAGTGCTTGCTTAACCTCTGCCCAAGTGTTGCATTTAAGCATGGAGGGGACCTTCTTTCTTGTGCTAATCAATTTAAACAATGAAAAATGTACTGTATTTTTGCTGGTCAGTTGATCCTTCAATCGCAGATTCATAAACATAAAGAAAGGAGGCAATACTGCCCTCACCAGGTATGAAATTGTCTCGCAGAGGGTGTTTTCTTATAGTAGGGCATTGTAGTAAGTGCTGCTTGAGCTGTTTAAGGCGAGACAGAGCAATAGCTAGCTGGATTTCAATGGAGGCTAGATGAGAATTTATGTCCATTGTTTTAGTGGTTTTTGTGGTATACAGGTCCCCCTGTAGTGAGCACCACTTGTTGTATTTTTGTCTTAGAGGGAGGCTCACTGATGCTTTATGCCTCAAATCCAACAATAAATATGAGGAGCTTCTCTCACCACTTGTATTAAAATAATTGAAATAAATTAATATGAAAAAGTTCTAATTTGATAGTTTTTTATTGAGTGCCGCGCAGGGGTAAAAGAGATTATATAATTAATAAATTGATAAAGATATTTAAAACGTTGAGGCTCAACGTTCATATGGCTTAGGAATTGCTGAATTTAGTAATATGTGGTTATAGCCTATTGAAGCTCTGAAAACTTATTTCCCTTAGGCTGAACAATGAATGGGGGATTATTTTGGGGCAAGATGTACCTGTGGGATAATATCTTAATATATTCTAGCCAATCCCCTTTTGTTAAAAATATTGCACCTTGGGGGACCCCTGCCACGCCTATAAAAGGGGGTGGTCCCACGTAGGTGCTTAAATAAGATTAGATGAGGCTGGGGGTAAACCCTTCGATGGGTGCCCCAGAATAGGCCATAGGGTCGGAGGAATCTGTTTTCTAACTTAATGCTATTTGCCCAATTAGTTTTCATAAAAGTGTTTTTCCCAATTCGCAGGATTCCACCGAGATTTAGACAGGGTCTTTTGGCTAAGAAATCGTTATTAGTAAGAAAATTGATATCTCCAGTATTGCAGACTTGTAAATGTATGGCATTTTCCCTTTCTGGCCTATTTGGACCCACAACATTCTTATCCTGAAGCCTAAAGGGCAAATGTCTGAGACCATCGTTGACCCAATAAAGCGGATTGTGTCTTTTTTCGGACAACATCACATTCAAAAAAATTTAAAAATTACAGCTGAACTAAAAAACTCTGATAAACTGAACACAAAGAAACCCCCAATGTCCTCAGCCTTACTGCCCGCTGCTCCAAAATGGGGCATTGGCAAAAACCCCCTAGCATCTTCTTCCCAGCAGGAAAACGTTTTTGCACTAGGTTGACCAGCCCCCATGCCTCAGGTCGATATGTTCCCCCCAATGATCTCGCCCTCTACCTTGAACGTTCCCAATTGGTGCCTTGTAGCCCCATTGTGCTCCTCCAAAGCAAGATGTGATTTGGCCTCTGGGTTGAATATGGCAACTTCTATCTCTATAATGACAAACAAATTATAGAATTAGCCCAGGCGCTTATGCAGCCTGCAGGCTTTATTGATTTCTGCCCCTAAAAGGGATACTTTGACCTCAGCTTCACTTGTGAAGCCAATACTACAATTCCAGCCAACATTTACTGGTATTCAAGATGTTAAAATTTATAGGGTTCTTGATTATGCTTGTCTGATAGCCCCTAAATTAATTAAATGCACAGGTCCATCATTATGCAATTCTCTATGTTGTCTGATAGTAAGATGTATTCATTTGATAATAGTATGGAGACTATTATCCATAGTTGAATAAAGTACTAGTATTGGGTACAACGCTTGACCAGTATTTCCTCTAAAATAATCAGGTGTCTTTAATAGGAATTTGTTACCTTGTACCATCTAAATTGATACACTCTCAGATCCTCGTTTATGGGTTTTCTCTGGTGACACACAGTCAGCAGCAATCCCTGATTCAATTCAGCTTCTCTTCTATGGATCCACAATCAGATCCTTACTCTTTATCCTAAAGAGTTTCCCAATTAAAGCACAGAGCAATAATTTCCTTGAGAAAGAATAGAAATCAAAAAATGGATTCTGGTATGAAACTAATTACTAGTAAAAGTTTAAATTACTTAAGTGTATAACTGTATAAGTATAAGTATAAGTATATTTTATTATTGAATTCTTAGGGGAATTATAGTGGGAATTTGGCGCCCAACTCTTCGTTGGCACCTCCTCAATGAAACGGCTGCCGTTGCCATTGAATTACCCATCCTCGTTTCATCAGTGATGGTCTTCCCCATCCTGTTTAGGATTCCATTATTGAAAATCCTCGAGACCAAAACAGAAAGAGTCAGAAAATTTGTCCCTAACTTTTTCCTCTCAATTCCAGTGAACCAACCATTTTTGGCAAGTGGCCTGCTTAGGTAATGGGACTTGTTACCCTTTAAGGCAGGTCATGAACCAACTAATTGATTTGCTAGTTGCAGGCGGTATCACTTACCTTGGAACTTGATCCTTAAATTCCCAATCAGTTGGTGATGAAACATGACCAATCCCAATTGGTACACCTGATAGTTAATCATTGATCAACTTTCAGATGCCCCATTTTGTCAGCAACACTGCCTGACATCATCTTAAGCGTTCATCCGGATTGATTTCTGATGGATCTGCACAGGAAAATAACCTAAGATTCCCTGAACATTGTTACACCAAAATCAGGGTCAACTGATATCCAATTCACTTTGCTATAAGGAATTATCCCCTAGCGACCCCTGGTAATGTAATTAGCTGGGAATATGGACATAAGCCGCAATACCAGGGAACCCTTCATCACAACCACTTGCACCCAGTTGCCTGATGATACCACTATTGTGGTTCAATTTGCAGGCCTCTCAACCCACCTCCCCCTGAAACTTTATAAAGAACTAATATCTGGGTTGTCAGTATATGGCGCTGACCCAATTTTACAATTTATGGTTCCTAATGAAGCCAACTGAATTGTGGGCCCTCGCACCTTTGTAACTATATGCATTATATCAACTGAAACCACCATTTCGATTCTCCCATACATCGTTGTCCCCTCTGCCCCCAACCAACCTTTCTGGGCCAAAGTAGACAAAGTGCACACAATATGCTCTATTTTGCTTCAACCTGGACCAATCAAAGCAGTGCTGCCCCACCATATACTGATCTAGAGCCCACACGCTTGACTCCTCCCCCACAATGCTCCCATTGATGATATAAAATATTTTACAAATGGGGCACAATCCTCCCTTCCCTTTTATAAAAAATGGTAGATGCAACTGCCACGGATTCAGCCAATAAGGAACCTAAATATCAAACCAGCACTCCTACTTTAACTAATCAGGAGCCAGCATGGACCCATTAAATTCAGTAAACCATCCACCCACCCAATCCACCCCACCTGTATGTTAATCGACCTATTGTTTTCAACCAAAATCTCTGGGATTATTTGGAGGAAGTTTATTATTTGGGAATCCCATCAAACTCGTTCAAGCCCCAGGCCTCAAAATGCACCTAAACACAGATTATGAATCTCAATTTCCAACTTGGCACTATGCTCTACGCTAGATGCCTTTAAATTCCAAATTGACCACCAACTCACCAAAGAGGCTGTTGCCTCTCTGATTGTCACCCCCTCTGAAAGCCACAGCAAAATCAGTCACAGCCTTGGCCAAGGGGATACTCACCCTTGTCCTTCCCACCATGCAACAAGTTTATAGAAAAAATTTCTCCAATTCCACCAAGTTGCCCACAAGGCAGTACAAAAAGTTGCAATGGTTGCAAAATTTGGCCCCAAGACCCGCATTACCAGCAACAACATCACCATCCTCAACACTTTACCCAAAGCTTGCTTCGAGGCCAAAAAAACCCTAGCCAAATATACCACCACCCTCCTCATGGCTAAATTCAAGCTGCCCGAGTCACTCTGCTACCTCAACCCCCAGTTGAGGATTCAACCACACCCGTTCTCTCAGCGCTCTTCCATACACTGTCTGACACAGAGGAGGAAGTTAATCCCAATCCCAACTCACCCCCACCATGAGCGCTTAGCAGTTTACTGCATCTGACCTGGTTGGATCAGTTTAATTTTTATTTTTATTTTTTGATTCAGTTTGAGTGATTCGCTCATATCCTTACGTTCATTAATTTTAGTTTAGTGCATTTTTGCTTCTCAGAGCTTGTTATTATCCATTCCCTGGTCATCTTGCATCAGTAAAATAAAAAGTGGATCCTTTCAATCTCTTTGAGGGAATTATCTGACCTTTCATTATCTCTTGATGTTTTTTGACGATGATGTTTTTATTAGTAAGCTCTCTAATAGGATATTAAAAAGCCAAATGATAGGCGGGGTCTAGTATACCTGGCAACACCTGGGGTTATAAAGAGCTTACTCCATAATTACTAGTTATGTGCAGCAGACAGGCTCTAGGATCTTTAGCATAATGTTGGTACCACCTTTGTTCACCAGCCTTAAATACTGTTTCCTCTGAAGCATAAAAGGAAATGCCCTCTGAAGCGTCCACTGAATTGGGCAACTTTTTTGTGTTGCATCCAGAGGTAGTGTAGAATAAAGGTAAAGCAGAGGAAGAGTATTCAACTAAGCAGGAGTATTCTTTTTTATTAGGTTCTTCATTGGTAAAGAGTAGAGACTTCACAACCAAGTAGGGAGAGGTGACCCTGTTTCATGTTTATTATAGTATCACACTCAATAATAAACTTTATGCCAATAAGCATTTTATAAGAGCTATTGTTTAAGGACATGGTGGGAGCTAACAAGATGAGCTTTCCAATCTGAATAGACAAGGAGGAGAAGACTCCAATAGCATGGGTGTTTTTGGGACCCGCCGTTTCAAACTCTGGAGTATACTAAAGTTCTGGAGCCAGCTTATCTTTAGGATCAGCTTGGAAGATAGAACGTTCATGGGAGATACAGTGACAAGGTATCCCTAACCTGGACTTTTTGAATAATGACCTCTACCTTAGTTATGGTCCCACCAAAGTTAGGGGTGAAAGATAATAATATCTTAAGACGGGGAGTAGAGGCAAGCTTTTTAGCTGTCTCAGGATAGTTATTTTTGATGTATGTAGGGTGTAAACATGATAAATTGGTAGGATCAGCAAAGCTATTACCTGGTCAGCTTCACTAGCAGTATCAATAACCTCAGGGCACCCCAGCACTTTATTAATGTTTCTTGAGAGATCAGGGCTTTATCTACTCTTCAGGATTCACCCAATCTGGTATACCTACTTTAGCAGGGGCTTTTAGGACATATTAACCAACGTCCTCATAACACCCTCCAGACTCATCAGAAGGGTTGTCCGCACACATTGAGCGGACGCTAAAAGGCGGCTGAAGGTGGAAGCCATAACTTTGGTAGCTGTGGGTCCATCCATAGCTGTGATCTTTGAAGGAGCAGGCAGCTTAGCTTGAGCAGCTTTGTCCTTGAGCCCATGGTTGGTGGGAGAAACTGTCACCATAGGGAGAGGTTTGGGCTTAGAAGCAGCCTTTTGGGCCAATGGGACAGACCTCTCCACAATGGCTTGGGGTGGAGTAGAGGCTCACTAGATGGCAAATGATGAACGTTACAAACATTTAGAGGTAGAGAGCGTGGCCACACTAATGGTAGCGTACTTTGAATCACTGGATTGTAGCCTCAGGATTGCTGGGCAGAGGGAGATTAGGTTTGAGCCGCACCACAGGTGTGGGATCCGCTAAGGAAGGCCACAAATAGTTTCTCAGAGTGAGAAACTTACTTTTTGATAAAAGTATAAAATAATAACTTTCTAAGTTTTTATGTTTTTTATTATGATAAGCGCGGCAAAACCAATAATGGCCCCTTTCTCGATACTAGTTTTTCTTATTTAAACTAGTTTAGATTTTGAAACCATCAATGTTTGATGCAAAAGAATGTAAAGCTCAGTTATCTAGATTAGGGAATATAAATTTTAGCCTATCAGATGGAAGATAAAATTTTTGAGGCAAAACTGACCTGTGCGGTAATGATTTATGAATTGTATCCAATCACCAGCAAGTAAAATCTTTTCACCTTGGCGGTGGTCAGACTCAACTGGTAATGATTGGGTAACTCGGCAATGGTCAGACTTGGATGATAATAATTGGCTAATTGTTACCCTATCATCTTCACATGAAATCTTTACACCTCAGTGGTGGTTAGACTCAGATGGTAATGATTAGTTAACCTGCACCCAATCATTGATGGGCAAAATCTTCTTACCTTGCAGTAGTTCCAATCCGAGTGACATTATACTCCTCAGATTTGACCGAGGAGTCAGAGTAATCCTATTGTTAGTGTTTACCTTTTTAAGCTGATTTTTGTGGTAAATCATATTATTCAAGTTATTAGGATTCCACCGAGAATCCACTAAGGTCTTTTCGCTGTGGGTACTCATTGCATTGACATCCACAATAATATTTGAAAATTGGGTGGGAGATGGGCCAATCATGGTAGCAGATTTGGGAGCCCTAATAACTCCAACATTCTTTTTCTTAAGTCAAGAAAGAGATATCTGACATTGCCCCCCTCAAGAATGTTGGTAGGGGTGTAGGGTCAGAGAAAGCGGCCATGTACCCAGATTATGATATTTCTTGTAGCCAAAGATTTTATGGAATATTCATCTCCTCTCTTATGTATGATGTTATAGGTCCCTCCCAATTTTGATCCAAGTTTGACATTTTGGGGAGTTGTACAATTGCGGTAATATAATACCCTATCTGATACTTGGTAGGAAAATAGAGGAGCTTGGAGCTCTTTAGCAGCTTGGCCTTTGTTAGTCACTGTTCTTGTTAGGTTAGACTTTCCAGCATATAATTTTTCATCCTCAGTGCGTGAAGGTTTAGATCGAGGTTTGCAAGGAGCAGCATCTTTGGAAGAGAGATTCTCTTGAGCTTTGGGATGAGAAACAGTTGCCTCTGCGGGCTTAAAAGTAGAATTTTCTTTTTTTTAGGCTGTACTTTAGGAGCCTGGACTTCTCCTCTGAAGTTGGTTTTACTTAAGAGTTTGGAGGGGTTTTGGGATGCGATTTTTGTATCAACCACTCATAGTTCACCTGGATTACTCACCACCTCATTTGCCACGAAATTTGGAATACCATTGCTACCCTCCACTGAATTGAGCGATTTCTTAGTTTCTGCGCCCAGAGGTGACATAAGGCAGAGCGGAAGAGGGGTGTTCTTCTCTGGATAAAAAAATGGAACGTCGTAGTTCAGTAAAGATAGGGTCCCTTGCCTCATGTTGATGATGCCTTCATACTCGATCATATACTGAGTACCTATAAGCATCTCATAATCATTGTTATCCAAAGTCACTGTGGGGGCTGATAGAATAAGCTTCCCAATAAAAATGGGAAGGGCTGAGTAAGCACCCAGTGCACGGGTGTTATTAGGATCAGCGGTTCCAAAGTCTTGGTTGTACTCCAAGTCAGGTGTAAGTTGGATTTTTTCATCAACTTTGAGGAGATGATGTTCACTGGGGAGCCAGTATCTAAGATAGCCATCACCCAAACTTTTGGATGACCACTTTGACCTTCGTGAGTATCCCCCAGAAGTGGGCGATAGCACTAAGAACTCCTTAAGATGGAAATTGAGGTTAATCTGCATGCAGTATCAGGGTAATTTTCCTGGATGGACTGCATGGTATGGCCACGCTGGATAGGGCAAATAATATGAGACAACACCTCGTTGGCGTCGCTGGCAGTATCAATTTTGATGGGCTCCCCTAGAACTTGGCGGAGATAGAAATGTATCCTCAGGTATGGTGGCTTCATCTACTTCCCCAGCGTTTAGGTGATCAGGGACCTCCACTTTCAAGGGAGCTCCCAGCAAGTAGTACCTGACGTTATCATAACCCCCTCAGAGTCAGCCTCAAGGGTGTTCTCAACCATAGGCAAGGTTGTAATTGAAGTGGGGGAGTCAGCCATGAGAGGTGGGGTAATCAGCTTCACTTTATCCGGCATTTTTACAACACCAGTAGTTCCAGAGGTTATACACTTAAAGCGCGCACCTATTGACTGAGCTGAAGGAGAAACCACAGTAAGGATCTCCGCTTTGCGTGAATGAGGGAGGTCCATTTTAAGTCACACCAAAGAAGCAGGTTCGGTGGGGAAGATAGGCACAGGTGGCCGCACCTCCAACGGTTCAGCGGGCTCCAGCTCATCAAGGGTTAGAGCAGATGGTGGCACCTCCTCATCATAGGTAGGGCCACATAAAGGGATATGGGCAACGTCCAACAAAGCCTCTTTTATATCGCGGATAGTTGTGAAGTGGCGTTTCACCAAGATGATATGCCTAGCGAGAGAGGGTTGTGAAGCTAACCCTGTTAAGAGAGCGGCGATGGCGTTATCTAGGGTTAGTAGGTTAGACGTAGCCAACCTTTAAGCAGTGAGATAGTGCCGCTCAGCGAAACTAAAGAGGGTTTCACCCACATACATGGTGAGGCACAAAAAGGCCTGTTTTGCCTGGTGTAAGCTCTTCTGGGACCCGAATTCAGCCAAGAGGACCTTCTTGACCTCTGGCCAGGTGTGCTGAGGATCCAAGTGAGGGACGATCAACTCTTGAGCTTGGCGGCTTAGACAGGGAAGGATGTACTGAACTTTTTGTTTTTTAGTAGCGCCATCCATCACAGCTTCATAAACATACAAGAAGGAGGCAACACTCCCTTCATCAGGGGTGTATCTGTCCTTCAGGGGTAGTTTGAATGGCCGTTGCTCTAACTTTTTGAGCCTGGAGAAAGAGCTGGCTAGTTGCTTCTTGAGAGCAACTATTCGCAAGTCAGAGAGCTGCTCACGTTGACAGTCTCCATTTGGTTAATACTTATTAAAGTATTCAGGGGGCTCAACCCCTGTAGTGAGCACCAATTTGTGGGATCCGCTAAGGAGGCCACAAATAATTTCTCAGAGTGAGAAACTTACTTTTTGATAAAAGTATAAAATAATAACTTTTCTAAGTTTTATGTTTTTTATTATGATAAGTGCAGCAAAACCAATAATGGCCCCTTTATTGATACTAGTTTTTCTTATTTAAACTAGTTCAGATTTTGAAACCATCAATGTTTAGTGCAAAAGAATGTAAAGCTTAGTTATCTAGATTAGGGAATATAGGCTTTTAGCCTATCAGATGGAAGATAAAATTTTTGAGGTAAAACTGACCTGTGCGGTAAAAATTAGATGTATTGTATCCAATCACCAGTGAGTAAAATCTTTTCACCTCAGCGGTGGTCAGACTTGACTGGTGATGATTGGGTAACTCGGCGATGGTCAGACTTGGATGGTTATGATTGGCTAATTGTTACCCTATCATCTTCACATGAAATCTTTACACCTCGGTGGTGGTTAGACTCAGATGGTAATGATTGGTTAACCCACACCCAATCATCGATGGGCAAAAACTTCTTGCCTTGCAGTGGTTCTGATCTGAGCAACATTATACTCCTCAGATTTGACCGAGGAGTTGGAGTAATCCTATTGTTAGTGTTTACCTTTTAAGCCAATTTTTGTGGTAAATTGTATTATTCCAGTTATTAGGATTCCACTGAGAATCCACTAAGGTCTTTTCGCTGTGGGTACTCATAGCATTGAATCCACAATATTATTTGAAAATTGGGTGGGAGATGGGCCAATCATGGTAGCAGATTTAGGAGCCCTAATACCTCCAACATTATTTTTCTTTAGTCAAGAAAGAGAATGTCCGACAACAGAGTGCTGGTCTTGGGGTAGTATCCAACACAAGTGAGGCAATAAGGATATCCAGGTTTCCTTTTGCGGGGCTATGATTGAGAAGTCCTTAATGGTGAAGACTTGTAGATTTGACACAACTCCTGAAAAAGCCTTATCATTTTAGATATCTTCAGCCTTTAGTAACGCCTCCTTGATATCACAGATAGTACAGATGTGGCATTAAACTGAGACAAGATGCCGTGCTATGGAAGGGTGGGAAGCTAAGCCAGTTAGAATGGCAGCGAGTGCATTATCAAGAAGTAAAATCTTTAGCAAGAACCAGGTGCTGAGCTTTACCATAAAAGATAACTAACAAAGGTGGTGAGTGATTCTCCCCTTTTCATGCTAAGGCAAATAAAGGCCTGTTTCTTCCTCTCTAAATTTTGCGTTGAGCAAAATCAGAAGTCAGCGCATCTTTAACCTCTGCTCATATACTCAATGTGTCCATATGAGGGACCATCACTTCTTAGGCCATGTGACTCAGGCGAGGTAGGATGTGCTTGATTTTTTGTTGGTCAATCGCGCCTTCCACGTCAGAAGCATAGACATATACAAATGAGGTAATGCTAGCCTCACTGGGGGTGAATTTGTCCTTATAGGGGGGTATAAAAGAGTTAGCCACATGTAAAGTGGAAGGGGGCGCTATTTGAGGTTTTTAAGATGGGACAGCACGCAGGATAGTTGCAGTTCAAGGGCAACTATCCTTGTTTTCGATGTCAGTGGGGGGGGTGAAGAGGGGTACTCACTAGACCGCAATCCATTTTTATAGTAGTGGTGTACAGTACCCCTGTAGTGAGCACCACTTGTTGAAATCCAGGTCAGGTGGTATGCTTGCAGGTGATTTTGAGCCCTGAATTTCAACAATTTTTTGTTTGCAGGAGAGGTTACTCTTCTACTGCAGGAATATAATTATCAGGGGATTTTATAGTATCTAAATTGAAGTATGAAACCTTAAAACTTAAAAAGAGTTAGGATTTTATAATATAGTATTAGTGGCGCTGAGGGGATAGAAATCAAACCCTATTATAATCTCACTGATCTTTATTTAGTTGTGTCAAGGCTCAAAGTTCAGATCAGGCTAGAAATGTCTGAATTAGGTAGATGGGAATTTGACTTATCTGAGCTCTTGAGTCTCTCTTCGCTTAATGGAATGGCAATGGAGGGTCAATACTTGGTAGGGCTTGTCCATTATGCAAAGATTTGGTATATTTAACTCAAACAATGGGTTGGAAAATATTTGCACCTTGTTGAAACCTCTAACTTTACAAAAGGGGTATCTCTGCCTAGAAGTGTGAAGTAAACTGAAAGTGGCCTGGGAGGAACCTTGGACAGAATCCCCTGATTCTGCCACATGGTTGGTGCAATCCAAATACTCAAACTCATACTATTTCTCCGAGAAGTATTAGTAAAAGTATTACACCAATTTGAGGGGCTCCACAAAGAATTGACCAGGGTCTTTAAGACGGTTTTATTCATATTAAAAACAGAATTACATACAGCAATATTGCAATTGTAGCTTTTCTTTCTCGTAACAATCACTTTAGTTACTACAATTTGATTTGAACAGAAAATTTGGATAATCACACACAGGAAAGATGGGCGACTTTAATAACAAAAATAATACAACATGGGCGAGCATCGCGGCAAGCGGTGCACTTAATGGTGCAACTAAGGGCAAGAAACGCCCTGGAGGGGGACCAGGAACCCAAGCTGTAAAAAAATCGCAAACTCAGACACCGTCTGGGTTTATGGTATATACTGTAAAGCATGCACAATACATTTACATTCAATACAACCAACCTTTGTCAAAGGTGGAACACGGGATCAGACTCTTCCTTGGGGATGAGTCACCGACCCTGTGGGAGAAAACCTGGAGGCACAGACCTCACTTTTCCCTCACGCGGTGTACGCGTAGCCACCAACAACATGGGCCGTGGCTGGATTGATATTGGTTTTGAAACAGCCAATGAAGCCAATGCTGCAGCAAAAATCTGCATGGAAATTGCCCTCCCTGAGGGCAAAAAATTGTGCGCACCGTGCACACCAGATGGAACAAAGTGAAAACTTTGTTCATCTCCTTTGACTTGCTCCCCACCAACCTTCCCCATAAGGTAATCGAGGAGGAGGGCTCCGCAAAGGTCTTGTGGCCTATGGAGAAATCCAACAACTTGAATTACAGTGATTTCGCATAATGCCTGACCTGTGCACGGGCAAAGCTATCGCTGTAATCAACCCCTTCCCAGAAGTGGAAGAGGATTTATCCAGAATTCCCCGCGCAGCAGAATTTCACTTTGCAGATGGGGGCCAGTTAGCTGCATTCTGAGTTATACCGGAATGCGCACCACCCATTTGCAACCACTGTGGCTCACTGGGCCACAAGGAACATGCATGCCCTGTAAAAGAGGGCTTAATGGAAAATGATTTTTGTGAAGAAGCTATGGATGAAGATAATGAAAACTTCGCTAAAATGACTGATGGCCACCACCCATTCCGCTGGGGTGAAGATGGACTATACTCCATCGTGGACCCAGTTACAAGTAAACAGCATAAAGCAGCACAAAAAAGCCCGCAAGAGAGAAGCGGCTGAAGTGGCGGCACATGCGGAATCCGCCATTAACCATGGACAAATTCAGGAGGATATTTCAGTTATTCACCAAACCAACCAATCAGAGCAATATGTCCATGTCGAAAATTTTCACAGTAACCAGACTGAGCCACAAAGCGTCATCAGTCATGCACATACTGAGGAACAATGCAACCACAATTTGGGTGAAAATGTGGTGCACAATGCAACAAAGTTAAACCTCAAAAATATAAAATCTAATCAACAACCTGCATCAAATCAGCATGAGACCTGTGCAGGAAAAGTTGACACAAATGCAAAAAGCCGCAATTCCCTTGAATCATTGGGTCAGATCAAGGGAACCAACAATGGCAGTGAAAGAGTTGGAGTACAGATGCGGAGCATGGCCAAAATGAGCCACAGTGGGATAGGACCAGGGGGTCCTCCCAACCGCTCCTGAGGCGCCGTGGGCACCTCAGTGTCAATAGGGACATTAAATATTGTGGGAGCCAGGGCTCATACGTCCCAAGCCAAAAAGCTGGCATTCCTACAAAAACCTCTTGTAGACATCTTGACCATCCAAGAAACCCACTGCCTACAAGGGGAAGAAGAATCCTGGTCAACCAGGGTCGCACCATCACAATCAGTATGGACGTCTCACTGTGGGGTGATAGTCCAAAACAACAAAAAATTTAAAATTACAAATTCATCATCACACTTGCATGGTCGAGTCCTGGTAGCAACAATCACATGCCAAGATGATATAATTTCGTTAGCATGTATCTATGCACCGTGCACTGCAGCTGAGAGAAAAAAAATTTTGAAAAATTTCTACTCTCACCCTCCCACCAGGTATCATCATGGTAGGTGATTTCAACTGCTGGGATAACCCCAATACAGATTGATGGCCTATCCCAGGGGATACCCGCCTGGACACATTGAATATCGCACAATGAAGGCATCTCTTGGCTTACAGGATGCTCTTCCCCCAATTCACCAATCCTTCCCCATATGACAAGACCCAACATATGTGAGGGACTGCTCATATCAATGAATTGTATTGATCACATCCTCATCCCACAATCCCACTACTCAAGAATCTCCAAATTCACAACAAAAAAGATCAATTTTTCTGATCACCAATTAGTTATGGTGCAGGTAGCGCCAATCCAATCCCACACACAGGTGTCGCCTTGGAGAAAGCTTCACCCAAAAATATAAGATTGCCTGAGATATTTGACTGGGTTAAAAACAAGGCTACAAACCCAGAATTCACAGCCCCATTCACTTTGGATCCCATTGGAACATGGGAAAATTTAAAAAAAGATATAATCAATAAAACCTGACATATTGCATCACGCAAATAACCCCGGACACAGCTGCAATCAAGTGTACCTTGGCAGAACTAGATCACCTGGAATTAATAATCTGAGATCTGTGTATAGCCCTAATTGGGGATGCAAACGGGCAGAAATTTCAGCCCAACTTAACAATCTCTTCTTTGAACACCAAAACAGAATCAAAGTATTGAACAAAGGTAAGTTCATAAAGGAAGGCGAAACCTGTTCAACATACTTTTTCCACCAATTCCACTCCTGCGGAAACCAGCCCATGTGCACACAGGTCCACGAGACCAATGGCACCATGGCAACTGACCCTGAGGAGGTCAAGGCAGAAGTACACTGCTATTACACTAAATTATATCGTGATATGCCAACAGATCCACAAAAAATTAAAGAATTTTTTCAAACTGCCAAGATACAAAGTACACCACCAAATTACAATATACTATTCCTTATCACACGGGAGGAGCTTTGGGAAACAATTCGCGGTGCACCACGTAGGAAATGCCCAGGGCTTGATGGGATACCCTACGAATTTTACAAAAAATATTTTCAACATATCGCCCCCCTCCTATTGGCGTCAATGAACCAGAGTTTGTTGGAAACACGCCTATTACCAGGAGGCCATGAATCTTACGTTATAACCTTGTATAAAAAGGGTGACAAGTTGGACCTGGCCAACTGGCGCCCAAATGCACTCTCCAACACTGACACAAAAATTCTAACAAAAATTCTAGCAGCTAGATTAGCGCAATTGCATCTGACATCCTATCACCCAACCAGTTTGGGTTTATACCAGGGCGTTCAATCTGGAACAACATACACCCTGTTGCAAACATTTGCCAATCCAAAGCAACTGGTGCCCTGGTCTTCTTGGATCAGGAAAAGGCGTATGACCGTGTTAGCTGGTCATACCTAAAAGAATGTCTACATGCCTTCAAACTCCCACCAAGATTCATAAAATGGGCGATGCTCCTAACAGAATCTGCAACCATGGCTGTATGCGGCCCTGGATTCCTATCAAACAAGATTAAACCACACAGAGGGCTCAAACAAGGGGATCCCCTCAGCCCACTGCTATACAATTTCAGCTTTGACCCACTCCTCCGAGTAACTGACTCACGTCTCATGGGGATAACCGCACAAGGACAACCAACAGTCATGATACTGGCCTTTGCAAATGACTGCATAGCAGGTATAGCAAACAATGAAGATGCCTGACAGCTGGAACACACTTTAGAGGAATACTCCAAGGTGAGCAATGCATCGCTCAACAAAAGGAAGACAGAAATCATCCTCTTAGGCAAATACACAAACAATTGGGCCACAACATCAGAACCTCACACCAACACTCGAAGAAAAAACCCAATCATTTTACCCTTTGCAACACCTCCCACCACCACTCCTGTCCGACACCTTGGAATCTGGCTAGAATCAGGGGGATATGCTAATGAGCCAATGGAAAGTAACCTGTTACAACGGGTATCCAAACGCGTCGCCTCCCTCAAGGGAAGAGCCCCAGGACTAACAGGACGAGTCACAGTTTCTAACTCGCTCATCCTCCCAATACTGTGGTACCAGGCCCATGCGATAGCCTTCTCACCTACCTTTATAACCTCAATTCGCGCGCTTATCCAGGGCTGGCTGTGGCCTGGCTCTCACCCTCCTATACGGATGGAAATACTATTTGGCCCACACTCAAGCGGAGGCATGGGACTAATAGATTTGAGAGCCATGCCAATCACATCCTAGGTACCTGGATAAAGGAAATCCTTGCTCCAGACCTCCCGCAACAACATTGGTCCAGAGCAGCAAGGACTAACTTTGCACAGGCGCTCAAATTAATCAACCCACATAGTCCACCCAGACTACTTTCATACCTTGCCAAGCACCCTACTGCAACGGGTCCGCATGGAACCTCCCCTCATTTCAAACATATCCTCCAAACTATCTGCCATATGGGATGGACCATAGAGAGCATGGGGTACTATACAGGGAAGGGGACGACCCAGCCCCCAATTCAAATTAAGAAACCCAGAAAACCACCCCCAGAGGGATATGCTCGCAACAACCCCAAGCATAGCTAGGATAGAATACCTAGATATGCCGGACATTCCCTATGATTTAATCACACATAAAGCAATGTGGAAAATGACACACCACCCACTTTTACAACCAAGGATAAGAGCAAACGCCTGGCGCTGTTTGAGAAGGACCTATAGGATGGCGGACCGCTCCAACTCCCTCCACAAAACATGTGCAGTATGTGGAGGGAGGGATCCCTACATCACCGCCTAGAAACATGCCCCCCGACCAAAGCTATATGGCAGGAAGTAGCACGCCTGCTCAAGATTCAAGACGAACAGGAATTCTCGAAATCAAAGAGTATCTTCGCGCTCCAGTATGAGTCACCAATCCCATCTACCCTCCGCTCCCTAATAGTAACCATTGCAATGTGGACAATACACACAATTGCATTAGATGCGTTCAAGGGCATGGTCCCAACCATTCACGGGATTATTAACAGATTCCATGTCCACTTACTAGAGCACTTCCAAGCCTGGCTCATTGGATATATGAGACCAAGACAAAAAGCGCTCATAGAATCATGGTTCCCACTCTGGTTCCTCCACACAGACCCTTTCCTTCGCACCTGCTCCATAGCAGGGGAAACCCCCTCGGAGTAGTGCACCAACCCCCCTCATACCTGGCAGTCCCGCTGGCAACAGGAGTAACTTGAGTACCCTGGGGTGCCCAATTTTTATATTTCATAGTTATTCTCTTAGTTTCACATATATTCGGTAATGTCTGTCCCCTGGTCGGCTTACCTCGGTTAAATAATATTGCAATTGTAATTGTTTGAGAGGGGGGTTTGCTGAGTGAGTGGCTGACATGAATGACACCTGAAGTATGGTTGTGTGGAGTGGTTTTGACCCAGTTCAATATACCAAGGAAAATGATGCCTCCATGGAAATTGGGAGAAAATCCCATGAGGATTGCTAGCTGCAGTATTGTCCAGGCTGCTCTAAAGGATGACACTGCAACGTCAGTTGAGATCCCAACTGAGGGTACTAATGTTGTGAAGGCTTCAATGAGCAAGACAAATCAGATACAACCTGGGAGATGGTGAAGAGGCGAAAGTGACAGGATTCTCTAGATTCAGGTGCTTTTACTGAATTTGATACTATATTCAATAAGGGAGTATGATTCCCCATTCTGTTTACAGAACGTAACACACCTCTGACCCAGCGGCGATTTTCTCCTTCCAAGGCGTCTAAGAGAGCCAAACTTTTCTGTGCATCAGTAGGAGTAGGAGTTTGAAAATCCCCAGCTGCAAAGTGCGCCGAAGTTTGCTAGGGTACCAAAAACCTGTTCTGCAATTTCTGGTGAGGGGACAGGTGTAATCCCCACTACCACCATACTTACTATGGGGAATTCTGATTTCCTAGTGTTGCATGGTAATTAACATAGACAAGATAAGTTTTTTGCATGCTCTGAAAGGTTAAATAATTGACCAGCAATAGAAAACCAGGTCACAGATGGATGTAAGTTTATTGTGAACAGATAAGCAAATGACTTTTTTGATCCTAGAAGGAGGGCGGAAAGTTCTGAGGTTAAAGGTCGGCTCATTATATCATGAAGTCTGCAGATTAAAGTAAAACTGGGCTTCCAATATTGGTGAGTGACAGCCCAGTGGAATGCCCAAAATATTAGCAGCAAAGCAGCCATAATGACTTGAAGGAGGGTGTGACGGTTGCGGTTTTCCATCAACATCAGATTGCCCTGTTCTTTTTGATAAGATAGGGTAAGCTGGTGTGAATGGAATAGGAAGTGAGGGAGTGTTGGTCCTAGATAGGCCCCAGGATGGGGTTGATACCGAGGCAGGTTGAGGGTTGGGACTTGCGTCAGGGCTGGGATTGAACAAGGCGATTATGAAATGGATGAATTTGAGGTTAGAGTTGGATTCAAACCAGAACTGCACCAGTCATGGGTGTGGTGGCTCATTCAGCATTTAATTCTATCTGGCCTAGGGCAATGGGAGTTCAGTTACAAAATCTTCCAAAGAACAGAGTGTCAGGCATGAAATAAGAGTCTGAAATATACTTGCAGCAGAGGGCTATAATGAAAGGGGCCTGGGTAATGGTGGTTCTTTAATTCCGTTTTCTATCAATCTGCCTATTATATACAATAAAGCAACTAGTTTAAAGCCTTATATATCCCAACACTGAATTTCAGCTTTCACATTGGTTTTTGGACTAATAGTGGCCATGTTTGGCATTCACAAACAGGAGGTGGACTTTGAGAGTGAGTTTGGGAAGGCTATTGCCTTCTTATACACCTTATATTGGAGTCAGGGCATGTTGATTGGGGTAAGCATACTCACGACTGTCCTACAAGGGGTGTTCATCCACAGCGCCTGAAGCACTCGCGCTAGAAAAATGGTCTCAGGAATCCTGTCTTCCCTTTATTAATGACTTGGTTCCTGCTCTCTAACATATTTGTAGCTCATTGGAAGGGGCCAGCGCGTTAAATTAAACGGAACTCATTTACTTTCCTGTTGTTGCGGTGGTTAGCAAAAGAGGAGCCAGGAGCAGATGTAATTCCCGTGTGGTATCACCATGCTGCAACGCTTTTAATG
This sequence comes from Massospora cicadina, assembly GCA_022478985.1. NCBI lineage: Eukaryota > Fungi > Entomophthoromycota > Entomophthoromycetes > Entomophthorales > Entomophthoraceae > Massospora > Massospora cicadina. The sequence continues at coordinate 87,256 of JAKSZP010018617.1, read as the reverse complement.
GTAACATTTTTGGCAATTTTTTTGCTTTGCAAGTTATACTGGGTGCTAGAGTTTGTGTCCTAAAGTGGTGGAAAGTGTTAGGACCGGTGAAGGCTGGAGAAAGGAACAAATAAGTGCTGAGTTCAGAGGAGTTGGAGCTGATCCATCAGACATTTGGTTGGGTTCAGTTCCAATGGCAGTTGTCAAAGGCGGCAAGGGGTGATGATTCATTCGCCTTACAGTTAAGCCATGTTTTGGTGACTTTGCCAGTGAAGCAGTCAAACTGGGTATGAGAACTTTTAGAGGAGCAGGCGGGATTGTCAGGATCAATGGTGGAGTGATTGGATTTGATTGATCGGGTGGTATGTCCATATGAGATATTAGATTTAGCCTGGCCAGCTTTGCTGCAGTGCAGTCAGGGAATGAAAACTATGGAGTAATATGGACAGATGTACCATGCGCTGGTAAGAGCAGCGAAGGCGCCAGAGTTTTAGTTTCCTCACATGTTCCTTTAAAATTTGCAGGCTGACTTGTTGTTAGCAATGGCGGCGGTGTGGCCTGTGGTAACATCGGAGGAAGTGGTGGCCTTGGCCTTGCAGGTGAAGCGGCAGATGGCCTTATTTCATGCTTGACAGAAGCTGTTACGGTCCTCAGGGGTTTCCACAGTCAGGATTCAATGAGATTTGCAGGTTCAGAGCAGGTGCGCAGCTCCAAGGGATCTAGTTATATGGAGGAGGAAGGGAAGAATCAAGGGAAACCTGAGGAGAGGGAGGAGGTGCCATAGGTGGCGATTACGATGGAAGGCCCCATTCAGGTCCCTGAGGTCCAGAAGATGAAGAATGCTCCATATTACATTTAAAGGAGCTGGTGAATCTGGTGCACCATAATAAACCGCCTACATCGCATTATTCATATTTGTTTTTACCAGTGGATGCGCAGAAAGGTCTATGGAAGAAGGAGAGTGAAGAAGTCCTGGCCCAGGTGGACACTGGGGCTGATGAGAATTATATGGATGAGGAGTGGGTAAGAAGATGTGGATTGCCGCAACAGATAGTTGACTTGTGTTATTGGCGGATGCCACCAAGAGGACTGCGGTCTGGTGGGTGCAAGACAGGCTTCTGTTGAGACAAAGCTCAGATGAGTTCAAAGAGGAATTTCATGCTGTGGCACATCTGCCTCATCCAGTGGTGCCAAGGATAAGGTAGTAGCATCGGTTTCATATGCAATTTGATATATTGAAGGAGAAAGTGCTGTTGTCACCAGAGGGCCCAGATTTGTGGGAGTGGGAGTGTCAGTATCAGGGGTCGTCAGTGAAGCGTATGGGGGAAATATCTTCAGTCATGCAGTTGGAGGGTTTACCAGAGGAGTACCAGGATTGTGCATTGTTTTTTGAACACAAGGGGAGGCGACCTTTTCGCCTACAGGGGACTTTGCATTTGGTTTCTGGTTCAAGGAGGGCTTTGAGTTGCCAAGGTAATACCTAGTTTATCCGCTAAATCCTTGGGCTCAGGAGGCTTTTGATGTCTATATCCACAAGATGCTAGGTGTGGGTTTAGTTGTGCCACAAAAATAGCCTGTGGTTTTACCGATGATTTTTGTTCCAAAGGCAAGTGAGGAGCTACGTCCTTGTGTCGATTACTAGCAGCTCAACGCGGTGACAGAGCTTTACCTGTACCTGATGCCATTTATGGAAGACATTCTACCCATGATTTCAAGGTGTGTGATGTTTATTAGATTGTATCTTATTTATGCTTTCAATTGGATTCTCGTGCAGCTGGAGCACCAGCAACATACCGCGTTTAAATGCCACTTGGGGAAATAAAGTATTGGGTTATGCCATTTGGTTAGTGTAATGCTCCCGCGGTCTTATAACATATTATTAACAGTGTGTTGGGGGCTTTGTGAGTAGGTGTTGCGTTGCCTATATGGATGACATTCTGGTATTTTCCAGGTTAGTGCAAGATCACGTGAAAAATGTAAGGAATGTGCTGGAGTTGGTGAGCCAGGCGAGCTTGAAAGTAAAGCCATCAAATTCTGAGTTTAATAAGGACTTGGTGTCCTTCCTGGGGAATGTGGTTTTTTGAGGGGATAGTAATATGTCCCAATAAGCTGCGAATTGTGCAGGAGTGGAAGGCCCTCAAGAATCGGACTAAGGTGCAGAGTTCTTGAGGGTGGTGAGCTATGTGAGGAGGTTCTCCCAGAATTTAAATGAATGTGCCATGCCTTTGGCAAAGTTGACCAAGGATAACCTTCTTTTGGGGGAAGAAAGGAAATGGCATTTCAGAGAGTGAAGAGAAGTCAGTTGACAACCCAGTTATGGTCCATCCTGACCACAGCAAGTCATGTGGTGGAGACTGACTTGTCAAAATATACACTTGAAGCGGTGCTATAGCAGGAGGGTAAATATGGGGTTGAGTGTACTGTCTGTTACTTCAGCTGGAAAGTAGTTCCAGCTAATACAAATTACCTGATCTTCAATAGAGACCTTTAGCAATAGTAACAGCATTGGGGGGTGGCAACATCACCTATTGTACGCCAGGCATTTGGTTGTAATCTAGACTGATTATCAAGCCTTAGAGTATTATAAATCCCCACGTCTGATGAATCAGAGACAGGCCTGTTGGCATTTAGATTTGTGTCAGCATGACTTATGGATTAATTATAAACCAGGGGAAACATAATATCTTGTCAGATATACTTAGTTATGATTCAGGGTTGAGGTTTTCTGAAGAGGAGTTGAGGTGGTTAAAACAGCTATATTTTGCTGTTATGTTTTTTTGCGGTGATCTGAGGTTGGAAAAAGGAGTTTTTGGGAAAATTCAGACTGCGCAGCGGAGGAATGTGTTAAACTGGCGGATATGGCATGAGACAAGAGAAGGGGAGGCGATCAGGAGACATGCATGGTTCTTAGTCCATGGAGGCTTTATTCGCCTTGAGGGAAGGATCTGGGTTCTGGTGATGAGTTTGCAGCAGGAGGTGTTGGCAGCGAACTTCAATCACCCTTTGGCAGGACATCTGTGCGTTGAGAAGACGCTAGATTTAGTTAATCATCATTATTTATTGAAGGAAATGGTGCAGCAGTATGCAAGCATATAGAGCAATATGTAATGAGTTTAAGGTCAAAGTCCTGTTGTGTACGCCAAGGGGGAAATTAAGCTGCTTCAGATTACATCAAGGCCGTGGGCCTCTGTGAGTGTGGACTTCATAAATAGATTTACAAAGTCCCAGGGGATGAACGCCCTAATGGTTGTAGTGGATCTCCTGACAAAGTATGCAATGCTTTTACTTTGTTGGTCAGCCATCTCTGTGAAGATAGAGGGTCAGGTCTTATAAATTAGGACTTTTACTGATGTGGGGTAATGAAGGAGATTGTGTTGGACCAGGGTACACAGTTTACATCTTATTTATGGCTGCATCTGTTAAGAAACTTGAAGATAAAGGCCTGCCGTTCGTCAGCTTACCATCCCCAGTCAGATGCCCAAACTGAGAGGGTAAATCAGATATTGGAGCAATATTTGAGGCGCTACGTCTTGGGCGGCAGGATGATTGGTGAGTTGGGTGAAGTTGGCGCTAAATTCATACAAAAACCACAATCATCCATCCTCAGGGATGACCCCATTTTTTGCAAATCATGATCAGCACCCAGAAAGCATGGAGCCCTGGGAGCAAGGTCAGAATTCAGCAGCAGATGAGCTGTCACATGAGACCTGGGATACATTGGAGCTCTTGAGAAGGAACTTTGTGGTGGTAGTCACAGCTTAGAAGAGGAAGGGAAATAGGCATTGGTCAAAGGGGATCATTTTCAGAAGTAGAAATTTGGTCTTGGTAAACACTCAGAACTATGTACATATCTGTGAGGAGCTGGAAGCTGGGCCTGTGGCATTGGGCACACATCAGGTAGTGAGGGCGGTGAGAAAGGTGTCGTTTGAGCTGAAAATTCCAGAGGGGTCGCAGACTCTTTTGGTATTGCACATGTCCCAGCTCAAACCGTTCTTGAGGTAGCCTCTTGAGAGGATCTCTCCTTTTTTTCAGTTGAGGGGTGCCGAGGAGTATGAGGTAGAGGAGATCCTGGACATAAAGGTGGTGCAGGGTCGTCAGGTGTTCTTGGTCCAGTGGGTGGGTCATTAAGTTGAGGAAGCCACGTGGCAGATGTCCAGAGATGGTTCCCAGTGTCTTGTGAAGATCTGAGAGTTTAATTTTGTCTAGTGGGTGATGTGATGGTTGAGGTTTTCTCTAAACATCACATTACCCTGACCTTTGATAAGATAGGACAAGCTGGTGTGAATGGAATAGGAAGTGAGGGAGTGTTGGTCCTAGATAGGCCCCAGGATGGGGTTGATACCGAGGCAGGTTGAGGGTTGGGACTTGCGTCAGGGCTGGGATTGAACAAGGCGATTATGAAATGGATGAATTTGAGGTTAGAGTTGGATTCAAACCAGAACTGCACCAGTCATGGGTGTGGTGGTTCATTCAGCATTTAATTCTATCTGGACTAGGGCAATGGGAGTTTAATTACAAAATCTTCCAAAAGACAGAGTTCCAGGCATGGCAGAAGAGTCTGAATTATTCTTTCAGCAGAGGGCTATAATAAAAGGGGCCTGGGTACTGGTGGTTCTTTAATTCCGTCTTCTATCAACCTGCCTATTGTCACAAAATCGACCATGGGCTCTTCTAGTGTGCCAGGCCAACCAGTATGAAGAATGGTGGCCTTATGCTGTTTTGCCTTCATTAGAATACCAACCCTACAAGTCCTGCGTCCAACCCACCAACTAACCACTAACGGCTTCAACTTTAGCCCCAGGTGTCCTCAGCATATACCCCGGCAAGTCCTGCCCCCTTCCTGGGTGACTCAGGCACTCCTGTGCTGCCACACCCTTACGACCTTCACCAACCCATCTGGGCATGCCCTGGAAAGTCCATCCCCCTTCCTGGGCTCCTATGGCAACTCCCGCACTGCACACCACAAGGTTGGCAGCCAGTCAGCGCATCCGCTGGTAGCCAGCTGGCCAGGTTCACACTGGTTCCTCATAAGGAGGAGGCATGGGAGCTTGCAGTGCTGGCCACTCCAGGCATGGTCACCCATGCCTATTGGGGATCTCCTAACCCACCTTCCCCACCAAATTTACTCTAAGTTACTTCAAACAAACAGGAAAGATGGACAAACAAGAGATGTTTATTAAGAGGGAATGAATGACTATTTATACTACTTCTAAGGCTACTGCGTCCAAGTACTCTTTGGCCAATCAACTACCAAAAACCCATCAGCCTCTTGATTCTAAAGCTCTATCAGATCATAAACTCATTCATACCTCATCTGATTCCTTCCAGATCTGCTCATCTGATCACCGTATATTAAATTAGGTCAATCCATCCTCAGCATAAGCCACTGGTCAATTATATATAAATTCATAATTAAATAGGACTTTGAGCATCCTCAGCATGAGTTGTCAATGCTCTGAATTTTTTACAAATCCTAAATGAATGATAACAAAAACTTTGGCTTTCTGCCAGAAATCTCACAATCATATCTTATGGCAGTTAGCGCAGGGATAAAATTCTGTTGACTCGAATTCAAGTTAGCAATATATAGTTAGATGATTGTAAACAATACATTGGCTTTCCTCCAAAAATTCCCACAATCACTAATGATCATGTAGTCAGCACCAAAATTCGAATCCGGTGAACCCAAACTCAATTAAATTTATTGAATCATTAAATAGTGTCAAACTAGGGGATTAGCTGGCAATTATGCCCAATTAACTGAAACCCCTAATTCTGATACTATCAGAAGGATACATCTAGTTAATATCCTGACACCTATTATATACAATAAAGCTCTAGTTTAAGCCTTATTTATCTTAGCATTAAATTTCAGGGCTCACATTGGTATATTTGTACTAATAGTGGCCAATTATGGCATTCAAAAAGAGGAGGTGGAATTTGAGAGTTAGTTTGGGAGGGCTATTGCCTCATTATACAACTTAACTTGGAGTCAGAGCATGTTGCTTGGGGTAAGAATACTCACGACTGTCCTACAAGGGGTGTTCATCCACAGCGCCTGTAGCACACGCACTAGAATAATGGTCTCAGGAACCCTATCCACTCTTTGTTCAATAACTTGGGTCCTGCTTCCTAACTCATTTGTGGCTCATTGGAAGAAGCCAATGAGGTACAGAGGGATGTCCTATGGATCATTTAGAAGAAAGTAAAAGCTAACAACATGCCAAAGGCCCCATAGCAAACCAGATGGCTGCAATGGGGGGAAACGTGGGCCTTGCTGGGGCAACCCCACAAGGGTGGGAGAGGCATGGAGGATGACCAATCCTCTTGGGTTTGCAATTGCTGGCCTTTGGTATTAGTCCCATGGTTTCAGGATTAGCTTTGTATATAAAAGTCCTTGGGTTCATCAAAATGTTTGATCTGTAATAAAAGAGTTTGAGCTTAAAAATAAAATCAAATTTGGTTTGATTTTGAGTATGAGGTGGGATTAGGCATTGATGCGCAGTTGTTAAGCTAATTTTGAGCAGCTATACAAAATTGGAAAAGCCTTTTGAGCGGCAGATCAAATTTATATTATGAAATGACATGGATTTTCCTGAGGTGTGATGCTCCAGATAATATGGCGCCTGGATTTCTCCATCACATGGCGTAAATGGCCAATCAGCACCCATGACTGATTCAGTGAATTAAACAGAACGGAGATCTTGCCATGTCCATATTGTGCTGCCTCAGAGTTGAGGTGACTAAGTGAGTTGGGCGGATAAAGATGACTATCCAAGGTTCGGGATTACATGGCCTCTGGTTGGCCAGATTGTGATGAACCAGTGGTGGGTTGATTAATGAGAACTGGCTAATTGGGGAGCATATCTTGAATAGTGGTTTGGAAAAGCAGATCAGTAGTTTAATCTCTAAGGACCTCAGCTAGCATGTGGTGATCTTCTGGATTTATGGATTGGAGTGCATACTCAATAATCATTAGTCCCAGAATGGTAATAGCTGTGCATTTAATTAGGTTTGAGATGAAAATTTTGGTAGGAGGTATGTCAGTGGAGCCCACAAAGATAATTTATAAACTAGATTTAAATTAAAACTTAGGACAAAGAATGAACCAATAACTGACCCTAGGAGAGGTGGTTGTTCTATACTTAATGGGTGGGGAAGAGGTTGGGGGATAGCTTGGCAGGGCTGGCTGACGTGTTTGTGATGAGAAGCCTAGGTTTGAGGGGATTTAAAAGAGCTTACATATGAGTGTATAAAAGCTCTGACAATATAACTCTCAGATAAGCTGCGGGGGTACTCTCATTAATTTAAACTTGAGTAGATTAGCTTATATTGTAATCTCAGTAAAATTAGTTTTTGGTGGAATTGATTTTGACAATTAATTGAAGTTTAAACTCAAAGTACTTTTGTGGGGCAAATTCTCAACTCTGATCGGTATCCCATGACCTGGATTTTTTTCTTTGGGCCAAACTGGATTTTCTGCCTTACTACAAGATTCTTGAGTTTTGAGATCAATTTTTGCAGTTTCTAAACAGGTTGAAGGTGACATAGTGGGGACCATATGAGAGTGGGGGTCCTGCTGGTGGCCTCTGGCCAATATTACCTCTATGCAGATCCCCTTGATCTTTTTGAAAAGGGAAGAAGCAGGAAAGGGGGGTAAAGTGGGTGGGTTTTTGGGGGCTAAAGCAGTTACCCAGTGCTCCTCAACAACATGAGTTAAGTCACCCAGTTGAACCAAGGACTCCAAAGGTGCCATGTGTCCCTTCTTCCCTCTGTAATGGAACTTCCCGTGGTCTAGCCAAATAGATTGGGTTTCCATACCTATAAGTCCTTCAACTCTTTAGGTCAATATGGCCCACCCAAAAATCTTACCCTTCATCTTTAACGCTATTAGGCGGTGACTCACAGCCCATGTGGTCCCCTAGAAAATATGTGATTCTGCATTTGTGATAAATATAGCAAATTATCCCATATCTTAAATTCATAATTTTATTCAAGATGGGCCAACCTGAGGACAATACCGCACCAATTAATGGGGAAGCAAATTAATGGGAAAGTAGGAAAAAACCAGGAAAACCTCCATGTGCGGAATTCTGATAGGCCAGGTACTATGGACCGCCTTGCTATTTGCTATCTCAGTTTGGGGCATTGGTGAGCAATACCAACAAAGTCATAATTGTCCCCTACCAAAGTTCATTTACCAAGATCAAACTTGGGAGGCAGTGGTCGTTGATTCCATACTCTACCACTGGGTTACCCTCCCATTGTTCCCATACTTGAATAAACAACTTATTGAACTAGCTCAGGTGCTTATGAATTCTACAGACTTTATTAACTTCTATCCCTTAAAGGGGTACTTTTAACTCTGCTTCATTTATGAAGATGATGATTCAATTGCAGATACCATTCCCCTGGTAAGCTAGGGAACCCCCTCTCAACCACTTTAACATGGTTGCCCACTAATAACACTCTTGTGGTTCAGTTTGTGTGCATACCCACCTACTTCCTCCCAGAATTTAAAAATAAAGGACTAATTACAGATAGCCAGCATATAGCTAGACCACATTCTTCAATTTGTGGTCTCTGACAGAGCCACCCAACATGCAGGACCCTGCGCCTTTGTGATTAGTTGCTCTAATAATGGAAATTTCACTTTTGATTCCTCATTGCAATATTACCCCCTTTCTCCCCACCATCCTTTCTGGACCTGATAAATGGAGGGTGCCCCATTTGCCATACCTGTTTTAAACTGGACTATTAAAAGGTACTGTCCTGCATCACCTGAGCCATGGCCCAACACTTGACTCCTCTCATGATGCTCCCATGCCAATCAGACTACTTTCTTTAATTGGAGTTTAATCCTCCCTCCCCCAATCTAGTTAGTGTAACTGTCCCAGCTTTGACCAATTAGGAGCCCTTTCACAAATACTCCTCTCTTAAATCAACAAATTAGGACTCAGATTAGATCCCCAGTATTTATAAAAAGCACACTAAGTCACTTAATTCAGCCCACCCATATGCTGATCAACCAATCATAATTAACCAAATTCTATAGAATTACTTGTAGGAGGTCAATGATTGGGTGATCCTGTTCCTGAATTGTTTGAGGCTTTGCGCTTTGTATGTAACTTTATTCCAATTATGTGGCACAATTTCAAACATGACATTATGTACCTCACCCTGATGTCAGCTCATTCCAAAGTGATTTATAAAATATATGAAGAGGCAGTTACCTTCCCTGAATGCACCCCCTTTAAAAAGCTGTTGCAAAATCAATTACAGTATTAGATGAAGGCCTGCTCCTTCAAGTCTTCCCCACCACCATGCACCTAATAAAAAAGGAAGAGCACCTCCACTTTTACCAGATAGCTAGTAAAGTAGTGCAAAAAGTTGAAGTATTTACAAAGTTTGGCCCAAAGATTTACATAACCCCAACATTATTCACATCTTTGCCATCCTCCTCAAATTATGCCTTAAGGCTGAAAAAGCCAGATAAGTGTATATTACCACACTCCATTATACAACAATTGACTTGCAAGTGCCACAGTTTAATGATTACTGAACATGAATCAATGGTAGATTTTATATTGGATATTATTATATCAGCTTACGTCTAATTTATTATATCTTATGCCAAACATATCAACAATTAAGGACTGAAAATATTCTAAGTATAAACTAAACTTAGTATTGCAGCCCTGAAGTTACACTAAACTTATTTGACTTGATTTCCAAGATTGGGGGCTTTGTTGGTCATGTCAAAATTAGTTTTCAATATTTAATGAGTTACTGTTTAAATCAATTACTAATTAGTGGTACAAATTGCCATAATATGAACTACTAGTGAATTGATAGGAGGTATGGTTTAGCTAATTTCAGAAGCGTTAGAGGAAACGCTGTCCTAAGAAATTGTGTCATGGCTCCATGACATAATTGAGGGCACGAGTTGTATGGGCAAGGCTGGACGTCAGGATGCCAAAAGAATCAAATTAAAAAAAGCTTTCCTGACCTAAAACATGCCTTGGACCAACGTTGGGTACAGATGAGATATGCCCAAGTTGGTTCTGGGAATGTGCATGATGCTCAGCCTGGTGGTAAAGCCAGGACGCTAAAACGCACTTGTTACATTCTCAACTCTAATGTTTGTTACAGTTACTTGAGGAACAAAATTTTTACTCATTCTTTTATAATTTTCCAAGTTTAGATGAGTCAGTTTGCAGTCTATAACTCAAGTTTGAGCAATCTCAACTTACAGGCCCTTGGCCAATGGTAATGTGCGCCTATTGGTTCGCCTAGGCTTAGCACCACTTCTACAGATTGATAGCTCTCCCACCAGTGTTTAAGCATGGTTCTGCAAGACAAACTTCTCCCATTGGTTGTCTGTTTTATTAAACTATCTCCATTTTAGATACTTTAGTTACACTTGCTTAGCTTTGTTTGCCAACCTTCATTGGGTCCAAATTAGTTAAATGTGTGCCCTCCTTGCGTGGGACTCTCTGTGTACTATCCTTCTTGAAGTTGCTTTGCTTACCCTTTCCATGGCGAAGTGTTACTTGGTAGTGGTGTGGGACCACGCCCGCCACCTTTACTGGAACTGGAGAATTACAGACTCGCTCTAACATTAAACAAATCTAATTTTGGTCTTGCCGAGACTTATTCCATGTGGAAGGTTTGCTTAGTGGAAATCAGGTGCTTTGGCTGTGCATTATGGTTGTGATGCTCTTGTCCATGGCGTTATCACTCTGATCTATGGTGTGCAAGCTTGGTGTTTCTCCTTTTGCAGCTCACGGTGCAACTCCCACCTTTTTGGCAAGTACCTGGTGGTCATGGACCGTTTGAGGCCCAGTTCTGAGGCTTCCAAGTTTACCACTACCTCTCTCATTATATAAAACCCAGCCCTAACTCCCTTCCTCAAGGAGTTGAGCGGCTGCGTCATCTTTTGCCTTGGGTACCTGCATGGGTGTTTTTAAGTTTATAAAACTGTGTTGTGGGTGTCTCAGAGTATAGAGAGTTTGAAGCAACCCTTGAGGCAGGGCAACCCTGTGCTGCCACTTCTAGGCTTTACCATGGCTCACTTGTGCACCATAATGTTAGGCGTTTTGTGTGCCCTTATTTTTTTGTATCTCCCTGTGTCTCTGGCTTACCTGTGTCCATTGTTTCCTGAATGACATTTTTCTGTGCTGCTTTGGAATCCCCAACAATGGACACTTGAGTGAGTCAAGCTTCTCCTGCTGTCTTTGCTCATCTGGTCTGAAGCTTTCTGGGAAAAATTACCTATCCCAACCCAAAAGAGGCCAGTTAATTTGGCCGTCATGGTTTCACCTGGGGCGGCCCCTATAATTATGAGCCCCAAAAACTTGCACGCGCCTCTGAAAAATGGGGATTCTTATACTTCCAATCCTTCATTTTTGGCAGAAAGCAAAAGTAAGCAGGGGTTCAGCCCCAAAACTAAATTAAATGTCTTAGTTAATCCCGCCACTATGATGTCACCTGAGGCAGCCCCTATAAATATGGCGCCCACGCTGTTGATTTTTCTTAAATGGGGCAGAACTCCTTACCAATTATCTCCCCATTTTGGTGAAATTGGAGGGTCCAGGCGAGTCTAGCCATATAAAGATTAAAAAATTAAACTAAACAAAATTATTTACAACAAGCTTGTGCAGTGCAGGCGGGACAAATAAAAAAGGTCCTGGGGGTGATGGCCTTAGATAACAATGTACAACTGGCTTTGGATTGGATATGGGATCATTCACGTCCAAAATGCGTTTTATAACGTGAATTCCCTAAAAAAATGACCCAAATATCATTTATGATTCTATTATGGAAACCATTTCTATATAACAGATCACCCCAGAGAACCGCACTTGACCTCTACCATGATCATCAGAACACAGAAGGGTAAAAAGTTATTTGACATCATAAAAATGTTTATATAACTGCTGAAAATATGACAGATATGTGGCCTCAGTAGTGAGAGTGGCAAAATATCCCTCTCCACTTTTTGATGAAAAAAATCCATCCTGGGGCATGCTTATGACTGATGAAGAGCTTTCTGGTGAAGTGGTGGATTTTTTTTGTTTTTAAAGAACATTATGGATATTTTTTGTCGACTGCTACCCTTTCATTCCCTTTAGAAAAACAGAACAAAGATTTTAGTGGATACAGGAGCCTCTGAGAATTTTATCAACCAAGACTGAGCTTATTAACTTGAGTTGAATTACATGACAGGTGGTATGGTTAGGGGAGGGGTTTCTCAAGTTATTCCCGCGTTGAAGGTACTGGGGATGGTGTAATATAAAGTTAGCAAGTATCATTTGGCTGACCGCTTTCAAGCAATAAAAAACTTCTTGTACCCCAATTACTTAGGGACTGGAGTACTGGCGAAAGTTTGAAGTCAAAACTAACTTGAACAACAACAAAATATTATTAAAACCTAAAAATGGCCATGAATTAGTTGTTCCTTTATCTGAAGCGAACTCTCAGGGTGATCTTCCTCACTGGCCTAAGATCCACACTTTCAGTCTTGTCCGGCGCTGAAGCCCTCTCTAGAGATACACTTACGCTCTGTTTTGAAGGGTGGAATCTTTGTTTGATGTGGACTAAGCCAATATAATACCATTTCATTCAGGGCTTGATTTCAAGTTAAAGCTCACCATTGATCTGGTGCATATATCTTCTCCCATTTACCCTGTTGAGAAATTAGTATGACTGGCTAATAAGTCATATTTAGTTTGGCAGATTGTATTTTAATCACTGAAGGAGTATTCAAACTTGAATAGTCAATTTAGCAAATAGAGTGTATTCTGCCAAATTTCAATGATGAGAAGAAACCAGACAATTTCAACTAAATGATTAATAGCTAAGCATAAGGGTCATAATTGATCCAAGCAACGAAGATATGAGTGGGAGGAAAAGATAATAAAGTGGGTTATTAATTTTAGGAATGAAGAGAGTGAGTACTAAGGGATGAGTAGAGTTTGCAGTAGGAGCTTCATATTATCTATTATAAATAAAATAAAGTGTTGTTGCCAAAGCAATTGCTTCATGTTTGTATTACATTTTTTAAGTTTATCTTGGGACCAACGATTTCCCTTTTTTCCGTCCGTTGCTCAGTGGGATTAACTCTGTGTATCCCCTGTATCGCCAAAGTTTATAACAGTTGTTCTCACTACAGGGGGTCCATCTAAAAACATATAAAAAAGTTCTTATATTTGCTAATCAATGGCACAAACGGCTCAACTTGAGGAATACCACACCAGTTTAATGAGCTACCCCAATATGCAGAACTAAAGCTCATTCTGGATACACTACTTCTGATGCAAAAAATGCTTTTTAGGAAGATAAGAGTATAATGAACCATCTTGACAAAGTCTTCCACCAACTGCACCTGGTTAGAGGCCAAGTCAGCCAAATTGCTGATCAATTGGATGGCACTACCAAGAGGCTACACTGCACAGAGCATATACTGAGTAGTGTTGCTAGGGCGTAGGAGGTTTGCTTTGATCTGATGCCTCCATTTGATCGATATGGGAATATCCATGGCTTCTTTAAACAATTTGAGTTTTCACTGGAAGGACCTTCATATTGGCGCAAAGCTAAATTGTTATTATCTTCTTTGGATGTTGGGAGGCAGACCAAGTCATATGCTAACTTCCAAGTACCATTACATATCAAGAAGTTAATGATACTATGCTGCAGTTGTTCAGAGATACTGCAAAAATGCCATAGTGGAAGGCTGAGTTCTTGACCATTGAGTTCAAGCGTAATGAGACCCACACTGCATTCAATGACCAATATATGGCGGAAGCCCAAATGTTAATTGGGGTGGGTTTTTTATCCAAATCTGATATGCGCATTGCTATGACCTCTGCAATGAAGCCATACCATGAGCTGTACAACGTCATGATTCTGATTTTGGATGACGACGTACCCCTGCTCAAAATTGTTTATTTTCTGCGCCATCTATCTGTCACTTTTAGTGCTCCTCAAAGTGGAACAAACAGCCCCTGAGACTGTTACCAAATTTTCATTAATAAATAGACAACAACGTATTGGTTATCATCCGTTGTATAGTATGTGATCACTCAACCATTCAGTAATACATTTCCGCCCTCGCTATGGTCACTCAACTCATCCTCAGTCAAATTGCAATCCCTTAGTTATGTTCCAACCTGGGTTTTTAATGGTACCTCAGATATGTGAGCCATATACCAACGCCTGTTTCTCTAGTGGCCACAAAGGTCATTATATGGCAAACTGCTCTGGCAACTCGTATGTCTATACAGTACCACTAGCCCTTACTGAAAATAAAAAGTTTTAGTAGAGTAGAGATGGGACTTACCTATGCTGATTTAAATTTATTCATCCCAGCTAACTATAATGCGTCCTTTGTTATGGCTTAAGAATGACATAATAATGTGGACAAACACTTAGGATAAAGCTGCATGTCAGGAGGCCAAGAAGGTAAAGTTGGCAGGCCTCCTTGACCTCTAACACACCTTGGACTAACGCTGGGTTAAGGCGAGGTATGCCTAGGTTGGTCCTGGAGATGTGAGAGAAGTTGGCCCTGCATTAAAGCGGGTGCATTAAAATGTACCAGCTACATATAAATAATGATGGTTTGCTTTGATTACTTGGCGAACGGGATCTCAAAATCTATTTGGACTTCAAATCTTCAACTTGGGTTGACCTTACCTACAATCAATATCCTGAGTTTGTTTGATTGACAGCTATAGTATATTGCCTGATAGAAACGTGTGCTTATTGGTGCACCTCAGCTTAGTACCCCTTCCATCTATCAATTGTTCCCCCAATTTTCCTTAAATCTCTCTACTTGAGACCAATCTCTCTTGTTGATCAACTTTCTCCTTATAAAACTCTTCACTAAGTATATGTTTTTTTATGTTAACTTGGACGAACCTGTGCAGGGACCTCTTTGAGGAGTTCTCATTTAAAGTTAACCATTTGATTTTAACAACCCTAACTCTCTACTCGGGTTCACCATTGGGCCACCCTGGTTCCCTCCAACCCAGGCTACTTTTGCACTCCATCCCTGCGCACCTCTTGGCTATGGACCTCACTTTGGGGTTCACTCCTGGCTTGGTGTGTGTCTGGGTTTTGTTATATTATATATTGTTAACCACCATCGCCCTAAGTTACTTCAGCTCAAGCACCTTCTGTGGGGCTTTACTCACCCTATTACTAATGAATAGTTCCCTGGAATTAGGTTGTGCACCTTGCACCACCACTCAGAACTGGAGTTATAGACACTCTCCTTACATTAGTCAACCAACTTCTTTTTTACATGCACAAATGTTTTCCTGGTGGGACGTTCACAAACTGTGATTTGGGTGTGCCAGCTGTTGGTCATGGCCGTGGTGAGGCTCACTGCTTCTTTCTCTTTTTTCCAAAGGTTAGAGCATCTTGGCGTTATTTTTGCTACCTCTAACTGGGCTAGTACCCACCCTTTTTGCCCATACCCAGTGGATATAGACGCTTTTTGATATGAGAGTCCTAACCCCCAATCTTCCACCAAAATTTATAATATTGACACAATCAAATTCGTTTTTTCCTCAGCATAGCATTTGGGCAGTGCAAGAAGGATCATCAACAAAGGGCCTGGTGGTGATGTCCATGGACAATGGTGCACAACCCACCACCAAAATGGGTATGGTGCCGTTTTGGCCCAAAACGCGTTTTAGAATGACGTATCCATATATACAACTAAGCCATATATCTTCTCTTATGACTCAGATATGGACCCCATATCAAAATACCAATTAACTCCGGACAACCAGCGCTTGACCACAGCCATGATCCGCAGAACACAGGAGGTGGAAAAGGAGCTACTTATTAAGTACAAAAATGTTTATGCAGTTGCTGAAGATATGGTGGGATATGTGATCTCAGTAGTAAGAGTAGTCAACTATTCCTATCCATTCTATGATGCAGAAACCTACCCTGGAGATATGTTAAGCCAGAAGAAGTTTTTGTGATGAAGTGTTGGCGTTATCTGCTATAAATAAAGATCATTCAGGATATTTTTTGTAAACTACTACCCTTTCATCCCCTTCATGTAAAATCAGCACATCTGTTTTTGTGAATACTTGAGCTTCTGAGAACTTTATTGACCAGGATCTAGCCGACTACCTTGAGTTTAGTTACTTGCCAGGTGGTATGGTTATGGGAGAGGCTTCTCAAGGTATTCACACCCTGAAGGTACTAGGTTTAGTGGATTATCAATTGGGCAAGTATCTTTTGACGGACCATTTCCAGGCAATCAAAAACCTCTTGTACCCAATTACTTAGGGAGTGGAGTAGAACGAAAGTTTGACGTCAGGACTAACTTAAAAGACAATACCTGTCCTTAAAATAAAATAAAAGTCGCATATTAATTGTTCCTTTTTATGAGGCTATTTTTCAGGGCGATTCACCCCACTGGCACAATAATTACACTATAAGTCTTGCTCCATTATTAAAGCCCTCACTGGAGGTATCTTTACCTTCCTGTTTGGAGGGTCTTGAATCTTCTTAGATGCGGCTTCATCCAATGCAAAACCTGCTCAAAAAGAGTTTGATTGTGAGTTTAAGCTCATTGTTGATCTAGTGCCTATATCTTCCCCAATTTACTCTTTAACCGTATGGGAGGCAGAAGCATTAGATTTGTGGGTTAAGGAGCGGTTAGCTAAAGGCGCGATTTTTCAGTGTGCCTCCCCAGTATGCTCCACACTTCTCTTTGAGGAGAAGGCCGATTGAACTTTACGTCCTTGTGTATATTATGGGAACCAAAACAAAGTCACCGTACCAATTTTACATCCAATCTCTTTTGATTCCCAGATTGCACGCTATGTGGAGAAGGAGAAAGTCTTCTCTAAACTGGATTATTTAAAGGCGTTCAATCAGATCCGGTTTAAAAAGGGCCAAGAGTGGATAAACGCATTAAATACCAGAAAAAGGGATCTCTTAATTTTGGGTTATACCCTTTGGGATTAAGAAGGCCCCTGATATCTTTCAACACTGTATTGATGCAGCTTTGAGGACCTGCTGGGGTGTGCGCGGTTGCCTACATGGATGATATTCTGGTTTTTCCCCTGATCATGAGTCCCATGCAGTACACATTTGGCAAGTGGTAAAGAGGTTAGAGGCAGCCAACCTTACGCTGAAGATTAGCAAATGTGAATTCTTCTTGTCCCAGGTCTCCTTACTGGGCAACGTTGTTTGACCAAAGACACATGATAGCTCCAGACAAGGAGAAGGCGATTCATGAGTGGCCCACCCAACTTGAGTCAAGGAATTGAGGAGTTTTTTGGGGACGTGTACATTCCTCAAGAAGTTCACGCTCAATCTTTCTGAGGTGGCAGCGCCTTTGTATAAGGCCAGTGGTGCAAAAGTGCAACAGTGGTCACCCGTTTTGGAGGATGCTTTCCAAGCAGTAAAGTGCACCCTGTTGTCCATGTCCATCCTTCGCCATGTTAATCCCAAAAAAGAGTTCATTGTGTCTAATGATGCCTCCAACTATGCCATAGCGGCTGCCTTATTACAAGTAGGTGAAGATGGAATATAGAATCCGGTGGAATATTTTCCAGGAAGATATCTCTTCCTGAGTTGAAGACGCCATTTACGAAAAAGAGTTCTTAGCAGTGGTGGAGGCGCTTACTTATTGGCGTCATCACCTGCATGGCTCTTCCCAACCTTTCTGCATACGTACAGATCACTGTGCTTACTGTACTATTGCGCACATCTTGTATTGACCTCATGACAAACCCGCTGGCATGAAACCCAAGACGATTTGCATTTTCTTATGAGCTCACCAAGAGCATTGAGAATGGTTTGGTAGATGCTTTGAGCCGCAACCCTGCATTAGCTCCTGATCTGAGGGAGGTAGAGGTGCATAATAATAGTTGATGATTCCACTGGATAAGATTGTGCCTCAACCTCCCTCTCCCTTGGCCAATGAGCAGAGCTTGCTCCTCTGGAAAATGTGGAGGAATATGGTATGTTCAGAAAGGTAGTCCTTTATCAGCCGTTGTCAGCCAAATATACTATGGTCCTTGCTAAGATTGCGCTGAATCAGGAGGATATAACCATGGGTTATCATGTAATGGATGAGATGGTGTGGTTTCTGGGCGCCTACAGGTTCCCACCAAACTGCTTCACCTGGAAATCATCTGGGACCATCATGACGGAATCACCGTTGCCATCCTGGGAAGGCAAAGGCTCTGGAGCTAAATTTCTGTACATACATTTGGAAGGGCTTACCCACTCAGGTGGGCAGGTATTGTAAGTAGTGCCTGATCTGCAATCAAATGAATCCAAATTAACAACCACTAGCGGTGTTGTTGGTACCAGTTTAAAAGCTGTAAGGACTTGGACTTCCCTATCATTGAATTCATTGTAGAATTGCATGTCTTCGATGGTTATGATGCCATCATGGTAGTGGTGGACCGTTTTACAAAGTTCGCCCACTTTATTCCTTGCAGAACCATGGTAACTGTAGCTGAGGTGGCTAAGATATTTGTAACTCATGTGTTTGCGCTTCATGGGTTCCCCAAGAAATCATCAGTGACTGGGAACCCCAGTTTACCTCTGTCTTTTAGAAAAGTTGTGTAAGACTCTTCAGATTCGCCCTTGCCATCCAACTTCCTATCATCCCCAACCAGATGGGCAGACTGAACAAGTGAACCAGTGCTTGGAGAAGTTTCTGCGGTGTTACACCACCATGGATCATTCAGATTGGGTTTCTCACCTTCATATGGGCCAGTTTAGTTGTAACAACTTCAACTATTGTCTAACAGTTGTTTGACATTTTTTGCAAACCATGGGTCTAGCCCCGTTTTCAACATAAAGCCCAGATGAGGTTTCAAAGTTGAAGCAGTGGGGGATTTTTCTAGATCTGAATAAAGTACCCCAAGGGTTTCCACGAACTGGAGGCAGCAATGCAATTTTTTAAGGAAAACTTTGATGGAAAGAGAAGGGTAGGTCATGCATACAAGGAAGGTATAGTGATGTTTGATTTCTAAAGCATCCCTATCAAGCAGCCATGCTGTTGGAATTTTGCCCATATTCCCAGCCTGCTAGATTACCTGGTGTCACTAGGGGAAAATTCCCTAAAGTAAAAGTGAATCAGAAACCAGTTGGCCCAAGTTTTGGAGGAACTACATTCGGGGGATTTTGGGATATTCACCTGGTTATATCTGTCAGGGATCAATCTGGATGAATAATTTAGATCTCATCGGGTAGAGTGGCTGACGAAATAGGGGCATCTGATAGTGATTAACTATCAGGTTTACCAATTGGGATCAGTTGGGCTTCATTACTGACTGATTGGGAATGAATAGCGAGTTGCGAGTTGAGTGATGCCACCTGCAACTAGTGAATTGATCAGTTGGTGAAGTGACTTGCCATATTGTAGAAAGTCCCATTACCTAAGCAGGTTGCTAGCCAATTATGGTTGGTTTGCTTGGATCGAGAGGAAAATGTTTGGGACAAATTTTATGACTCTTTCCATTGAGGTCTCAAGGATGTCCAATGACGGAATCCTAGCCAGGATGGGGAAGACCATCGCTGCCAAGATAAGGAAGGGAAATTCAATGGCAATGGCTGCCATTTCATCGAAGAGGTGTCAACTGAGGGTTAGACAGCCGAATCTCCTACTATATAATTCCCTAGGATTCACTATAATAAAAAACTAGCATTTAGAAAACCATCATTTAGTAAAAGATTATTATTAGTATTAGTGATATTGTTGATTTGGTGTATAGTTAGACTATCAGCATCCATTGTGACTTTCCATCTCAAGGATACTATTGCAGAAGGCAATAATTGGAAGACTATCAGAGAGAAGAGTAGAGATCCGAATGGAGATCTAGAGATTAAGGGAACCACAATCAGGAATAGCTGCTTACTGTGTGTTGGGCCAAAAGAGACTGTCATCATGAGATCTTGATGAAGACCGGGTGGACAGTAATATAGGGAACAAATCCCTATGAGTATGACTTAAGAGTATTTAATCAGAAGTACTGGCCAAAGCATTGGGCCTAATAATAGTTTGAGCTCAAATATGGATAATAGTCTCCATACTATTATATATTTTTTTTAGTACTAGATGGTCCCAACCCAAGGGGGGATTCATCGATGTTCTCCATACTATTATAAGATAATACATTCTATACAATGCGAGGTGCATGAGGAAACTGAACCTGTGCAGTAAAAATATTACTAGGGTTGTAAACTTATAATAACCCAAAGTAGTAAATTTTTACACATTCAAAAAGCTGAGACCAAAGAGGATTGGGCCTTACTACGTTGTCAGAAAGGTGGGCCACGCCTCATACCTTTTGGAACTTCCCCACCTGTACTGGATCATTGCCACCTTTCATGAAATTAAGCTGACGTTGTTCAAGGGCCTCCTACCAGAGACTACGGAGGCTTAACTAGCTGATGAGGCTCCAGAATGGGAAGTGGAGGAAATTGTAGCCTCCCGCCATGTAAGAATACAGCTCAAGTATCTTGTATCCCAAGGGATTTTATGAAGTAGAGAATAGTTGGGTGCCAGCATGCAACTATGCCCACTCCTAAATTCTTTATGAGACTTTTAAGCATTTCCCAGAGTCTGCAGTACCCAAGTCAAAGCAAACCATCGCCGCCATGAAGCTGTTAACTGCCCACAAGAAATTTCCCTGACTATAGCCCCTGGAAGAGGTGGTGGAGCCCCAAAAGAACGAGAGGGTAGTGTCATGGCTCCATGAAATAATTGAGGGCATGGATTGTAAGGACAAGGCTGGACGCCAGGAGGCCAAAATGGTCAAATTAAAAGGCCTTTCTGACCTAAAACGTGCCCTGGACCAACGCTGGATATAGGTGAAATATGCCCAGGTTGGTTTTAAAAATGTGCATGATGCTCAGCCTGGCATTACATACAGGGCATTAAACTGCACCAGCTACATTCTCAACTCTGACAGTATGTTATAGTTACTTGAGGAACAAATATTTGTTACACATTCATTTATAAAATTGTTAATTTGGGACAAGTTGATTTGCAATCTTTAACTCAAATTTGGACAATCTCAAGTTACAGGCCCCTGGCAAATGGTTATGTGCGCCTATTGGTTCTCATAGGAGTAGCACCACTTCCACCAATTGACAGATCTCCCCCAGTATTTGATTATGTTTCTGCAAAACAAGCTTCCCTCATTGGTGGTCTAGTTTATTAAGCCCCTGTTCGTTTAAGGTATTTTAGGTGCACTTGTTTAGCTTTGTTTGCTAACCTTCATTGGGTCCAAATTAGCCAGATGTGTGCCCTCCTTGAGTGGGGCTCTCTGTTCAATGTCCTCTATGATGGTGCTTTGCTTACCCTTTTCATGGCAAAGTGTTCCTCAGTAGTAGGCAGGGACCACGCCCACCACCTTTACTGGGCCAGGAGTATTATAGATACGCTCCTTACAAATTGTGTGAATGAGATAATGACCCTGGGCTAAGCTGGGTACTCAGGACACCTAATGTATTTTAGATCCTCTAAAACCTTCACTGCAAACAACTGATTAGTGGTGGTGCAAGTTGAGGTGTCATGGGTATAGATATGATGAACTTGACCTTATCTAACTCTCTAATTTTATACAATAAAAAGCAAACTTTTTAGCACATTAATCTTTTTGTTGTTAAAAAATACAAGATTTTTGTATTTAAAACTTCTCAGTTGTATTAGTCGAGGATTACTTGAGATCAGGAAGTTCAGAGCAGGAAGCCGTTGTCTAATTAAACGACAGGAGAATATAGTCTTGAAGGCTTAACTTTAAGGAATCTACATCTTTAAAAACTATCCCCATATAGTCTTTTAGCCTCATATTATAAGCGCCCATAACTCCAACTTTAATCACAGATGTGGGAATCCAACTGATTCCTGTTCAATGGTGCTTCACACCGCTGGATTCCACAACTGATTCAATTAAATTAAAGATAAAAACATTAATAAATAAAAGATGGTTTTATTAGTTTTTATTAGTATTGATGCGGGGAAAGAGAAAAATGAACCCTCTTGATATCATACCTCTCAGTATTTCAACTGTATTGAGGGTTTAAGGGAAATCAATAGTACATTCAGAATAGCTTGGTATAGTATGAATTGGGAAATATGTAGAATTCAACCTATTGAAGCTCAGAAAATTCAATTCATTTTGGCTGGACAATGGATAGGGGGTTAATTTTAGGCAAAATGTACCCATGAGGTAATAATTTAATATGTTTTAGCCAATCCCTTTTGAGAAAGATATTGCATCTTGGGGGACCCACGCTAAGCCTATAAAAAGGGCGTGGTCCCCACTTAGGTGTTGGCTTTGAACGTGACCTGGGGATAAACCTCCAATGGACTACCCAGGTTCCCCTTTGTGGTTGGGGCAATTCAACTTCCTGACCTCGTGCTGTTTGCCCGTTTAATATATGCAAAAGTATTACCCTAACTCTCAGGGTTCCACCAAGAATCAATTGGGGTCTTTTGGCCAATAAAATCGTTATTAATAACTAATTAGCTCTTATCATCATTGCAGACTTGTAAATTTCTAATATTTCCCCCTTTTGGATGACTTTGACCCAAAAAATTTTTATCTTAAAGTTGGGAGAGCAAATGCCTGACACCAGATGAGGAACCAGATCATCTAAAGTAGGCCAAAACTTCAACAGGTTGCTTATGTCTGGGAAGGCATATGTTGACCATACAGAGCAGGGGAACAACTTCAACCCTTACCAATTATTCAGAACAATTACTGATCCTAATGGAACACTAAGATGAAAGTTTATAGATCAACTGGAACGATGGACCCATTATCACCTATCCACAACAAACTAATTTATCATGAGGAGCTTGGACATCTAGAATATCGCTTATTAAGTAATTATCAAATGGGGCGAGGGCTTGCGGACAACGGAAGCAATCCATTCTATCATCAATGACAACAATATTTTCTTTGGGCGAGATATCTAGCTCACCACCAATTGAGTGCAGCTCAAATACAACACAATTTAATTGGTATTGAAACATCACCCAATATTTAATTGAGATTGTCCATCCTACCTCCAGAAACATTTGAATGACCATCGCCTGCCATCATGCAGACATCATCAAGTTGATCAAACTTTTTATGCAACTCCAGACAAGTGGCCCATATATTGAATGTGCGATTGTAAGCTAACTTTGGCGAGGTCCACTATAACTTGTAGTTGAATTATAAATAGCCACTTGGACTAATGATTGAGTAGCGGAATTAGCACAAAAGCTAAATGACAGATTATGTCCTGTCTTTAAAAATTTCTTTGAGAAAAGAGGAATCATTGAAGCTTGGGTCAACAGCGAACCCAGACATCTATTAGTGCTTCAGAATGTATAAGACTTAGCCATGAAGGCCAAGAGGAACAACTAAACAATAATAATGAATTCTGTGATTAGTTTTAACAACTTAGCGCCCAAATATCTCATATGAAGGATGATTTCACATAAAACAATAACTACTGGCGCAAAAAGTTGAGGGCCAACAGATGGAGAATAAATAAATTCAGACTCTATTGATCAATTAAATCAACAGATCAGTAATCTTAATGAGGATGTTACCTTCATTAATGATTTAAACAATACTCCCCATGGGAAAGTGAACAATTTCTGAAGATTAATTAAGGAAAAAGATCAAGTGATTTCAGTCCTACAATTACAAATAACCAGCCTAAATGAGGAAATCTTGATATTAAAATTAAAAATTGAAGCCTTATTAACTGGGAAAATTAAATCAATCATCAAATTAAAAATTTTGATGATGTTTGATGCCAGTGCGACATGAATAATGTTACTGGAAATACTTCTAAATACTATGAGGATGAAGCCTCTGAAGTAGCTACTGAAACTGTCGCTGGGCCACATCAACAAATGCTTAGCAATATAGTTGCTTTGGCCAACCCAAGTTCTTCTAACTGTGGTGCAGCGCCTCAGCGCCCTTAGACACCTTGTTCTGGCCAGCTAAGAAGCAATCAAAATAACCATGAGTAAGAGAATGATAATTAAAAACCTTGAAATATGCCTGCCTTTGATAAGAATGTGAGCGTGGTAACTTTTTTAAATTATTCGAATTGGCCATGTATGGGGCTAATGATCACAACAAATCAGCTACTATTATCAACTGCTTGGATGAACGGAGTACCAAACTAATTATGCTGCATTTGGACAAAAATCCTGGTATGCAAAAGTTAAAGAGGCCGTTCATTACAGATTTTGAGGTCCATAAAGAATGTTGATCAGAAAATCCAAATTTATGAGTATTTGTTTTTGGAAAGATGAAATGATTGACAAATTTGCAGATCAATTCTATCATGAAGCTCAGGAGCTTCTGGCGCAAAGGGCATTATTAAATTTGATGCTAAGATTAAATTGTAACATGCAGTGCAACACTACCAAATTTTGACAAAAAATTTATTGCATGCATTAATGCAGCAACTCGTGATGTCAAAATTGGTCAATTATCTATGCTGTTGATCACAAAACTATGAACCTCCCAATACTAGATACATATCAGGACCTGCAGTCACCTACAGGAAACTCATTTAAAAACAAGAAGACTGTCAGCGATGCGCCTGTTAAAACTGAGAAAACTGAAAACACAAAGGCACTATGTCTATTAAGCAAAATCACTTGCTATAAATGCATTTGAAAAGGGCACAAAGCCTCCAGATGCCACCAATGTAGCATCAATATAGCCCTCCCAGATAACTTGCAGAAGGAGGGAAATGAACAAGCACAATAGAAGCGGTATGCTTATTTGTGCCAGAAACACCAGTCTCACCTAATTGAAAAAGAGAATGTTGGCAATGAAATTAAAATTTAAAAAAGTAAATTTAAAGTTTACTTGAGGTACGCCAACCAGGGGATGGACATTAACAATACTCAATGAGCAAAAGAAACAAACAAAAGAAATGAACGGATTAAAAAAAACCAAAACCAACCAAAATAAAAAACCAAAATAAAACTCCAACCAGGTGGGGAATGGAATACCGCTAACCCACCATGGCAGAGGATGAGGGGGGATCGGGAAGCACTTCTACAGACATATTTGGATGGTCAGCATCAATGAAGTCATTGTAAAAATGGACAAAA
Organism: Massospora cicadina; assembly: GCA_022478985.1. NCBI lineage: Eukaryota > Fungi > Entomophthoromycota > Entomophthoromycetes > Entomophthorales > Entomophthoraceae > Massospora > Massospora cicadina. The sequence continues at coordinate 62,148 of JAKSZP010018617.1, read as the reverse complement.
GCGGAGATCCAGAGTGTGGGGGCATCAGCGTGGTGGGGGTGTAGGTGGACGAAAAGTTGGTTACCTTCCTCAAGATCGGCTTGGTAGACAGCTTCAACAAATTCTGCTATGTGGTGTTCAGCTTGAATGCAGGCTTTGGAAAGTTGGTAAATAATGGTGAGATTTTGGCAGGTATTTTGCAGATGGGTCAAAATCTGCTATTTGCGCCACATGCATGACCGCTTTAATGGCTTCAGTGGCCAATTTTGTGATTTCATCCATGCTGTTTTGGGAAAATAAGGGGGAAATTGACTATGCTCAGCCCATGGTGAAATTTAGAAATGGATTGGGCCACTGCTTTGCGTAGGATTGGGCAATGGGGTGAGGCTACCACTGCTAATGTGAGCTGGTGGTCACTTTGGTAGGGGATGACATTGGGTTTAGGAGTGAATCGCTCAGGGGATGGGGTTTTGTCAAAATCAGAATTGTAAAATTTTGCCCAAACACTATTAAGCGGTCTGAAAGGTTCACTGGATTCCTCAAGGTGACAACGTTACCTGATTTGTCAATCTCAGTCAATAATTCCTATGGATTTTGTTTACGGGAATAGTAGATGGAGATTTTGGGTGGGCAGAAGTCGAATGGGCTGCTTAGGTTCAAATGGTTGTCCAGGCCTGTAAATGATTGGTGTGGGTGAAATTGGGTGGATAGTGCGGGTGGGTTTGATGGAGGCTAATTTCTCATGATGGCCCATAAAATGAGAATGCTGATCAGGAGGGGGCAACAAAACGCCCCATTTAGAATCTGCCAAATATGGTACAGAGGCCACACCAGAGGAAATGGCTTTGGGCAGAATTTTTGGAATGGGCAAGTGCAAAACAGAGGGGACAGATTTGGCGACCATTATCCACCCTTGCCCAAAAGAAATGCTCCAGCAACGCAGTGATATGAGCATTGGGGATTTGTTGGGCTATGGCAGTGTGGTGTGGGATTATGGTGGCAGTGGCGCGAGGTGCAGCAAGGCGCTCTGCTCCATAAGGAACGGCGAAGACAAGGTCAGGACGTATCCCATATGCCAGAAGCCCCGCCATTAACTGATCATATAATAATTGAGGTGGTAGGTGAGATGGGAGTGATGTGAAGGACACCAACAATGTGGTTTCTGAAGGAAGGTGAGTCTGGGTGGTAGGGATAGGAGTGTTTTTGATTGTTTTAAGAGTATAAGCTGCTGCTGCAGCATCCTTCTCCATTTGGAGCCAACATTGAAATATACCTTAAATGGGATAAATTGATAAAGCCAGCCAGTGCAATTGCAGCTTTGGATACTTCAATAATTGCCTTGTTGACATATGGAACAAGCGCTCATAGTTGACTCTGAGGCAAAATCAGATGTTGGAATGAGGGAGGATGAGAGGATGGGGGTGAGAAGGGTGAATGCGCGCCAGGTGGAGGGCTAAGTCCTATGGGGGGACAAAATGGCCTGAAAAATATGGTGGTCTACTTGACCCTGAACAAATGCATTTTCCCACAGGGCGGAAAATGCTAGGCAGTGGAGCACTGCTACCCCACATTGGAGCAGCAGGCGGTGGATCTGCAGACATCTTTTGGAAAATGGGAATGGACAGACGGCAATAGAAAATTAAATGCCTTTTTTTAGAATTTTCTTGAAGTGAATTCAATTGGAAAGAAAAGTAGAATGTTGGCAATGAAAATTCCAAGAATGTACATGCATTGACCCGCTCTCAGAAGAAAGGTGTTATACCCTAAGCAACTGATGTAGTTATAGGCCGTATGTGCAGCAAATAATTGAGAATATCCCAGATGAAGGGCTGATTAGTACAGCAATTACCCCAAGTTTAGAGAGGGTGAACATAGCTATGCCTATTGACACGTTAAGCACTGAATGTCTTAGTATCAGAAATACTTTGAAGCAAAATATTAATTCTTTGGATTCCTCCCATGTTCGTTTTTTTAAAATCTATTGATTCTTATTACTCCTATTGAACTTACATTATATTCTGGTCAACAAAATCAAAGTTGTAGCTATTATCAATAGTGGAGCGCTCATGAATATTGTCTCCATTAAGCTGGTCAAGAAGTTAAAGATTTCTTCTGAAATCGACCACCATCAAGAATATGGGACAGCGGGCCTCAATAGCACTAAGAGAAAATGAGCATACATTTCCCTGCTGCTGCAATTTGGTGTGCTGGTAGTAGCAGCATCCGTGATAGTGCTATCTAACACCAATTACTATGTATTGATTGGAACTAGTTCTCTAAGAGCTTATGAAATTGTTCGACTTTAGAGAAAAACCTTGACAATATTGTAACAAACACTCTTAAATTTACTACTATTATGCTGATACAAAACCCCACCAGATGTCGCAAAAACTTTATTAATAAAACTGATGACAATGGGATAGCACCAGTTGGATAAACATAGTGGGAAAAATGAAGCCTACCAATGCCAACCATCATAAATGAAATAGAGGAATACCGCTAAGGTGAATAAGGATGTGACAATAGCTCTAGGCCATCAACTGGCCATGAGTACTGGCACTACAATGGACATTCCAAAGGGTTATATGGGGAGGTTATAATGTGTTGGAATTGTTCTCTTGTGGAACCCAGTATAGCGCCTGAAATACTTATACAATGGCGCTACAAAATTGACGTCCTAATAGTAAATTTGACCAACTGAGATAATAAAGTCAAAAATACCAAGTGCTCACCTTTGTACATTTGGTTCCAAAGGATGAATTAGATCAGGTGTTAAATTGGTGATTTATCTGAGTTCAGATTACCTACTGAGGGCATTGGGGTGCAAGTTGTGATTCCTCAGAATCATTTACTGGGTTATTGAAGCAACAGAATGATGAAGCCCTGGAATTAATGGGACATTACTCCAAAATTTTCACTAAAGAGGATCAGGATTTAGGTGGCGCAAAAGAAGAACACCATTTTGTCAATACTAGAGACTACGTTCCTACCTTGATGAGGCCAATCTGGCATTCCTGAGTTACTGATGAAGTAGTCAGGGAGGAGCTAGACATGTTACTGATGAGTGTAATGATTAAGCCCTCAAAAAGCCTGCTGGTTAGCCTGGCTTTAATTGTGAAGAAAAAAGATGGCAGAAATTTTGTTGTAACTGATTATTGTCGCCTCAACGCCATTACCAATAATGATACATACCTGTTTCTCATAATCAATGACTCTTTGAGCCATCTGGGAGGGGCAAGTACTTTACCATGATGGTTATTATCTATGGATACTGGAATATCAAATTGCTTAGAGAGAAACAGAAGAAGTGTGTGATTATTACAGCGCAAGATCTATTCCAACCAAAGCAATTTTTACAAGGGCTGTGAAATGTGACAGCGACTTTTCAGCATGCAATGGATACCATTTTGGGGATCTTAAATTATCCTGTGTACTGGTGTACCTGGATGATATTAATGTCTTCTAGCAGATATTTTATGAAGCCTGAAGTACCTTGAACAAGTGTTTTAATGATTGTTGAAAGGCAATCTGAAGATAAAACCCCAAAAATGTCAATTCTTCAAAGAACAGTTGTAAAATATTAGATTCGTCATTGATTATGAAAGATTATAGCCTTGAAACTCAGAATGTGGATGCAATAAACAACGTGTAAGCTCTGACAAATATAAGAAGTACCCAAGTATTCCTAGGAATGGTGAGATAATATTGAATATTTATTCAAAGGTTTGTGATGATTGCCAAGCCCTTATTTCATTTTCTGCATGAAGGAGCCAATTTTTTTGATAAGCAAAATATCTGAAGGCCTTTGAGGCATTGAAGACCACGCTGAGCATGGCTTCTGCCCTCTGATATCCAGGTTTTAGAATTAATTTAATGTACAAACTGACGCCACGTTGACTGCAATTAATGCACATTATCCAATATAAAGGATGATGGGGTGGAGCACCCAGTCGCTTATCTAAGCAGAACGCTGTTTAAGCATGATTGTAATTATACAATGACCAAATGTGAGTGTTTAGCTGTGTTTATGACTATAAAAAATTTTGGGCGTACATTCATGGGATTAAGTTTCAAGTAGTGACGAATAAGAGCTCATTCCACTGGCTTTACAACCTAAAGAATCCTGAGGGATGTTTAGCCATCTGAACTTTAAAATTTCAGGAGTACAATACAAAATTGTTCATAGAGATGGATCGGCCTACCAGAATTTGGATGGACTATCAAGATTTTCATTTGTGACCATCCTAAGCAACTTGGCTTAAGAGCTTTATCAAAAACGTTTAATTTAAAGTACAAGGTTAAGCCTGAAGTAAATAAGGCTATTGAGAACATTAACGTACACTGAATATTGAGATAGAGGCTTATACAAACTCAAAACAAATGGATAGCAAAGAATTTTACTGAAGCTTTCTGAATGGATGGATATTATTACCCAGCCCCACAAAACTGTTGGATAAGGAGGATTGACCAAGACGCTGGAAGTAATTCAATCAATCTACTACCAGAATTCCTTGCAATTTTATATTCATGATGTAATTAAAAATGTCATTAATGCCAAATTGCAAAGCCTATTGTAGCGTGTGGGTTTGCACCAGTATGCGATGAAGTAGTTGGGCAGTACAATCAATGTCACTGACCACATGATTGACAATCCTGCAGAGGACCACACCTGAACCTGTACGCCATTACCAGAATTTGTGACTTATTTATGGACCATGGTTCTGGAGTTGCTTCATGTGAACAGCAGCATCTGGCTCCATGACAGGGCTGCAAATGAAGCTAACGCCTTTCCTAGCTTGCTAGTTGAGCTCATGGTTTCTGGTTGATTTGAATAATATTCTCTTTAAAAATAGCTTTAAAACCAATTTTAGACATGCAATAATGTTGACGATTTTATTGAGATTTTTCTAAAAAAGGAACTGTATTTTTAGTTGCTGTTTCCTCATTTTAAAGCGTTTAAAATGGTTTAAATACTTAAAATAGTAAATTGGGCTTTTGAATGACATCTAAACAATTTCTTGCAAAAGCCTTACATCCCAAATTATGGAAAACTGGAGGATTTGAGACACTGGTCATTTAATATTCTGAATCATTTCTCTCTCTCAAATCCATGGATCTTTACCCACGATTTCTATCTAAAATTGTCCTTCCAACTGCCCTGACCCTTCAACCTTTGCCTCTGAATTTGCAGGTGAATCTGTAACTCTATCAATGAGGTCAATGTGCAGATTAGGCTATCCCTGATCTGTCACATCTATAAAGTCAGATGTGAAATAAAATAAATCAAACCTGACTAGGGCTGGCATACTGTATCATACAATGTTATCAAAACCTTTCCCATGTTTAGCCTGGTTAACAAATACATCATTTTTGCTTTTAACCATCTGATAAAATGGGTTGAAGAAAAAGCAGTATGAATCACCGAGGACTTGTCAACTGCCAAGCAAATCATGGATTTTATTGTCTACAAGCATGGTTATCCTCATAACATCCTGATGGGCAACAGAAAGAATTTTACTGCACTGATGGACAACGCTTGAATGAAATTGTTGTACATTGAAGGAGTATTGTTGACACCATACACCATGAGACTAATGGTTTGGTAGAAAAAGTAAAAGGCCCAAAGTCAGCATATTGTGCAAAAATGCAGCCGTAGAGCCATCACAATGGGCTATCCTCATTAACACTACAGTGCTTGCATAAAACAACGGACATCATAGCAGCATGTGACACTCTTCATTTCAACTTTTGTATGGTAGATAGTCAGCTCTACATCTGTTGTTATAAATCAGCACTCTTTTCAACTGAGTCAGTTTTCTCCACGAGTTATGTTGAACAACTTTTGAAGACTTTGTTCAAGTTTCAGTCTAAGGCTTATCATAACGTGAATATCTGAAAACATATCAGAAAAGTCATTATGACTCTACTCAAGTTTCTGTGTCCAAGTTTTAGGAAGAGACTTGGGTAGTATACTGTGAAAATCATACCATAGGCCAGGCACACAAGTTGGCTCACATTCAAAATCTCCTTTCATTGTATTGGAAAAAGCAGAAGATGTATACACTATCAATGATCAAGGCATTTGGGTTGCAATTTGAGTTCATGCTAATTTCCTTTGCCCATACCATAAGTAATAAAAAATAGAACAAAATAAAATAAACTAAAATAAGAATAAAAATAACATAAAAGAATTAAGTATAAACAAAAAAATAATGAGTAATATAATAGCAAGGATAAAAAAACATAAATAATTAAGTAATAAACAAGTTTAATAAATATTTTTGGAAGCTCTGCCAATGAGGGAACTGGATGCCCTTTCTTTGAAAGGGGGTGGAGAGTGAGATTGCACAGGAGTAGCCTGAAGAAGAGTGACTGAGAGAGAAATATGTCTCTCATACATTTCCCAACTGTTAAGACCCTGTTGAAGATGTGCTAGACCTAAGAAGACTTAGCATCAGACGCTTTGGCCTGGCCAACTAAGAAAGGGCCACTAAATCAAAGGAAGCGGCCATTAAAATGGACTTTGGAACAGGCTAGAGAGTTTACTCTTGGGAAAGAAAACCCTGGAACTAAAGATACAATTGGCAAGAAGGCTTTTGCAACAAGGATAAACTGAATAAAGAAATACTTTTATTTAGAACATTTATGAGCGAGCTTCATATAACACTCTGCTCATATGGGGCACAATCTCTGTGGAAAAGGCTGCTGGCAGAAAGTGAACTCACGCACCAAGTAGAACCATCTGGAATAATATACATCTCAGAAAGTATTAGTAATTTTGGGGGTTGGCTACTCTTCTCATGAGTACCAAATATTACAACCCTGGGCTCTTTGATAATGGATAGTTCTTAACTGTTAATTGCATAGGTTCTATATGTGCAAGGTTCTCGTTGTCTGATAGTAGTTGATATTTGATTGATAATAGTATGATTACTATTATCCATAGTTGAATAGACAGCTCGTTATAATCCAATGCTAGACTTAAAAAACTCTTGATGTCAAATATAGGGAATTCTTCTCTTATATGCCTAACTTGATCCACTCTCAGATCTAGAAGTTTAAGGCCTTTCTTCTAACCATGCTGAGTCTGCAGAGATTCTCTTCTAAGCTCAGCTTATACATCTAAGGATCCTCAATACTTACTCTTTATATGAGAAAAGAGTCCACAATTATTGTATACAACAATAATAATTTCCTGAGGATAAATAAAGCAAAAACATTATAGATCCTTCTAATCTCTATCAGAATTTTATATCTGTACCTTCTTTATTAATGTGAATTATCAGGGAATTTATAGAGGGAACTTGGCACCAAACCCTCAGTTGGCGCCTCAGCCATGAAATAGCAGCCATTGCCATTGAACTTCCCTTTGACGTCTCACCAGCAATGGTCTTCTCCATCTGGTTAGGATATCTTTGTTAGACATCCTCAAGACCTAAAATGAAAAGAGCCAGAAGAAGTGTCCCAAACATTTCCCACATAATCCCAAAAAACTAACCATATTTGGTGAGCGACCTGCTTAAGAAATGGGACTCTTTACCTATTATGGCAGGCTGCAAACCAACTGATCAATTTACTAGTTGCAGGCGGCATCACTTTCCTCGCAACTTCTCAATAAATTCACAATTGATCGGTGATGAAACCTTAATGATTCCATTCAAAACACCTGATAGTTAATCAATGATCAACTATCAGATCCCCATTTTGTCAGCAACTATGCCTGACGAGATCTTAAGCATTCACCCAGAATGATCTACAATGGATCCAAACTTGGAGAAGTACCTAAAATCCCCCAAGCATTTTATAGCCAAAAATTGGGGTCAACTGATATTATCTCCTCGCCATCAGGAAAAATACCCTATCAATCCACAGGTAATCTAGGAGGCTGGAAATGTGGAAAAATCCTAACACTTTCTCTTGCCTAGATTTACAGAAAAAATAGGATCCAGACAGGATATTATCACCTCAGACCAGGTTGAATATTTCTTAATTTCTAGTGGATCACAGTCAATCTGCAAGCAACGCTACTTAAGATAACCTTCATCATACAGTTTAATTCCTTTTCCCCCTTGCTACCGCCTCTTCATAGAGCAGTCCTAATGACCCACTATAGTGCCGGGGTGGACGATTTACTTATAAAAATAATAGTCCCATAAAAGCCGGTTTTCCCCCAGTCAGGGCATATGACCCATTGTCATATTTAGGATCTTGGTCCGGCGTCCTTAATTTCCTGATCTCCCTCCTCGTCCTTGACAGGAGGACACTTCTGTCAATGTTTGTCTCGTGTCACATATAAGAATGCTCAATAAAATTTTCTCTTGTTATCTTTCATAGTAACATTTTTTCTCATATCATTCTTATGTTAAACTCCAACGAGCTTATCTCATTAATTTTGAGATCTATTCCTCCAAAACTAGAGCTTAATTGATACCAAAGTGAATAATATCAACTATTATAAAATGTCTGACAACCACTTTTCTTTCTCGTTGCAAACACTTTTGCAACCTATTCAATTCAAGACTGAATCTAGTTTGATAATCTCACAGAGGAGATTAGTCTGCGCACATGTCAGGGAGCAGTTGGGTAAGCAAAGTAAGAGGAACAGGTGGAAGGCCCGCGGCCTCCAACGTTCAAAAACGCCCTAGAGAATCTGGCGGAATAGACAAAAATCTTAAAAACTGGCGGTCACAATTTCCCCGGAGATACTCGCATGGCAAGCACGATGCAACCAGTACATCAACACGCCACACTCCCAACCACTTTTGTTGGTGGAATTTGGAGTCCGCGTGTATCTGGACATCCAAAAAATGGCCTTATGGGAAAAATTTTGTGAAGATGTACATAAAATTTTCCTGACCGCGGTGTACAATGCACCTCACTCCATGTTATGCTGTTGGTTGGACCTAGGTTTCAAAAGCAAAAAAGCAGCATATGAGGCTGCAGCAGCGCGCATAGTGGTCGACCTCCCCAAAGGGCAACAGGTCGTCAAAACCAAATGCACCAGATGGACAAAATCAAACCAAATTTTCCTCACGTTTGACTTCTTGCCTACTATGGTAAAACGTGACATTTTGGAGAAACACCTGAAAGATGGTCTCGCCATATATGGCGAAATACAATATTTTTTAAATGAAATGCTCCACGCTGATGCCAAACCTGTACACCGGCAAAGCCATCGCAGTTCTGACCCTGACTGAGGAGATTGCAAATGACCTAACCCAGATACCGCACTCCAATTTTATTGATATCACAGGGCATACCACCCACCCATTCTGGGTGACCATGGACAGCGCGCCCCCCATTTGCACCCACTGTGATGCGTTTGGCCATAAGGTGCACACATGCCCCATCAAGGAGGGCGTCACATTCCAAGAGCACCCTCGGTGGCCATGGCCAGAGGAGAGGCGCACTACGAACCAACTGCAAGCACCAAGGAGGCTTTCCCGTGGGGAGCACAAGGCTGCTACCTATTGGTAAAGCCCATCTCCCCGCAGGAGCGGAAGAAGGCCAAGCAGGCCCATAGGGCTGCGGCCAAGGAAGCGGCCAAGGCCACCACCGCCATCCCACACTCACAACGCCAGGAGGACATGGAGACCTTTGTGGCAGAAGCAACTCGGGAATCCATCATCCAATCAAATTGGGAAGCCCATGCCAAGCGGGCCACTCAATCTGAGGATCCAATGGGAGATTTGATCTCACCCAATTGCTGCACCCAAGCTCCAGTCAAAACCGACTTGGGACCTATCCCAACTGATGGATTTTTTTTGACCCACTCAATGGTGCACCGTACTCATCAACACTGCAAAAAATTTGTCTGACGTCGGGAAAACAAAAAGCAAAGGCCAAAGCCAATGCGACTTTTTCCACAAAAATCAACAAAAACTCCAATAGCGTTGCTGCTAACACCCGCACTGCTGCAAAATCCCGTGGGGACCTAGAAGAGGCTGATGGGCCTGGGGGCCCACCCCCTCGCACTTAAGGTGCAAGGGGGAAACCTTCACTTTAGGGACGTTTAATATCACTGGACTCAAGGCCTGCCCCATCCCAGGCTAGGAAACTGAGTTTTTTACAACACAATTTACCCGTGTATATCCTGGCCATCCAGGAGTCCCACTGTCCACAAGGATCTGAGGAAACTTGGAAAACAATGCTCCTCCCATCCCTATCCTTTTGGTCAAAGCACTGTGGGGTGCTAATTCAGAAAAATAAATTTTTTCAAATTTGTATCCTCAGAAACATTCCTAAATGGCTGAGTGCTCGTTGTCACCTTCTTGTGGGCCAACGTAGCGCATGCAATCATCAACATCTATGCCCCAAATGGTGCACACGAGCATTGGGAATTTTTCTCAATGGTCAAATCCCTCCCGCTACCCCCTGATTCTTTCCTAGTCGGCGACATGGACTGTTGGCTAACCTCGCCAACGGACCGGTGGCCTCCCTCACCCCACGCCCCACAGGGTCACGTAGAACTAAGCATTCTAAAGGCCACCCTTAGGTTAATGGATGTGCTGCCGTGACATGCTCCACTGCTCAAAAACATGATGCATCCTCACGTCCACAATGGCCAATTAAGGTCCATGACCCGCATTGACCTTATTCTAATGCCGGCGAAATTCCAACCCCACATCTCCCACTTCAAAACAATGAAAATGGAATTCTCCGACCACCGACTGGTCTCAATAACCTACCACCTACCTGTCACAGTTGCTAAGGCCCCACATTGGTGCAAAATCCGCCCCCCTAAGCTCGCATTGCCAGGATTTTCTACGTGGGTGGAAGAGGCAACTTTGGCCAAATCGTTTGTTGCACCATTTTGTGCAGACCCCATTTCCACATGGGCAACTTTCAAAGAGGACACTATCCACCACTCTCGCCATCTCTCCACTAGACGCTCACAAGCCACATCAGCGGTTATCTCGCGCGCTCTGGCAGAATTGGCACACTTGGAGTCCAACATTCTAGCTACAGGATACAGCCCTGCATGGGGCCAGAAGTGGGCAGAGGCAGCCGCCCACCTCAATGTACTCGAAAGGCAACACAAACATCAGGTTTGTATTCAATACAGGGCCACACACATCACAAAAGGCGACAAGTGCACCGAATATTTCTTTAAAAAAATTTCGCACCATGCCAGAGCGTGTCCTACACACAGGTGCGAAGATTGGATAATTCTATTGTGGATATAATAGCTGAAGTGGCAATCAAAACGCAAAAATATTACTCCAATTTTTACAAAGCTGAACCAATTCAGCTGGCTGAAGTGGCAGAATTTCTTGACCGAGCTCATATCTGCACCATTTTCTGATACCCAGAAATAATGAATTTAATTACTCCAAACAAATTATGGACAGCAATTTGCGGTGCGCCAAACTGAAAATGCTCAGGCCCAGATAGCATTACATATGAGTTCTACAAAAAACATTTCAAATATATATCCCCACTTCTGCTTGCCTCACTTAACCAAAGCCTGTTGGAAATGCGCCTTCTACCAGGAGGACATGAGGCCTTTACTGTCACACTCTTCAAGAAAGGGGATAAACTAGACCTAGCCAACTGGCGCCCCATTTCTCTAACAAACACAGACACCAAAACTTTAACAAAAATTATGGCTAACCAATTAGGGACTGTAGCATCTGCCACCATCTCCCCAGAACAATTTGGTTTCATCCCCAGAAGGTTGATTTGGGATAATGTGCACTCTGTGGCTAATGTATGTCAGTCCACAGCCTCTGGGGCACTTGTATTCTTGGACCAACAAAAGGCCTATGATAGAGTAAATTGGGAATACCTAAGGGCCTGCCTCCATTAATTCCGCCTACCACCTCGCTTCATCAACTGGGTGATGCTGCTCACGGAATCTGCAACAATGGCAGTACGTGGCCCTGGATTCCTAACGGAAGTAGTCCACAAAGGGGCTTACGATAAGGGGACCCCCTCAGCCCACTCTTATACAACTTCAGCCTTGACCCACTACTGTGAAATGTGAATGCCCAACTCACTGGAGTCCATGTGCCAGGCCAAGCCCCAGTCAAGATAATGGCATTTGAAGATGATTGTGTGGTTGGGGTGTCTAATAATCAAGATGCACGCGCGCTTGAAGCTCTCATTCAGGAATATTTCTGGGTAAGCAACGCGGCACTGAACGCCTCCAAAACCGAAATCATGCTCCTTGGTCAGTTTCAGAACTGCTGGGCCCCAGCAATTAGTTCCCAACCTGGCCCATCTGCTCGCCTACGCCTTATTAACTCAACACACACCGCTCCTCTGGTGCTCACCTTTGTGCCACTTCCTACCACAGGACTGGTGCGCCATCTGGGCGTGTGGATGGAGGCAGGCGGATACGCGTCAGCAGTAATGGAGTGCCGTATTCTGGACAACGTGACGAAGCAAATAGCCTCTCTCAGAGCCCACCCTACTTCCCTTACTGGCAGGGTTGTTTTAGCCAACTCTATGCTCCTATCCAAAGTCTGGTTCGGAGCTCACGCCATCCCCTTCTCCCCAAGCTTATATAAATCCTTGTACGCCTTGCTGCAAGGATGGCTTTGGTCAGGCCGCCCTCCACCAGTGCGGCTTGAGGTCATGTTTGGCCCTCATCATCATGGTGGCATGGGCCTGCTTGATTTCAAAGCCCATGCTGCCAAGATCCTGGGCACCTGGATCGCGGCCGTCACCGCTCCTACACTCCCATCCCAACACTGGTCCCGCGCAGCCACTCCAACTTCTCCTAAGCCTTGGGCATCAACAATCCCTCGAACCCCCACTCCCTGATAAAATACCTCGCATCACACACATCAGCCACAGGTCCTCACGGGACAAAAACCCACTACAAACGAATCCTACTCTCCATGTGGAGCGCAGAGTGGAGATTTTGTATTAGCGGACATACAACCCAAAGAGGCTGCCCCTCTCCTCATTTCACACAAGAGGTACAGGGGCTACCCATCCATGATGGCGTGATCCCCATTCGACCCCATGTCTATCCAGGGTGGACTACCTGGACATGCTGGACATCCCTTATTCCATTGAGACCCAAAAACAATCTGGAAATATGTACATCACCCTCTGTTTCAGCCTCAAGTCCGCTCCCATGTGTGGCGCTGCCTGAGGTGGGTGTATAATAAAGCTGAGCGCTCTAACGCTTTACACTCATCCTGTGTCATGTGCGGCCAGTATGGAACGCTGTTCCACCGCCTGGAGAAGTGCCCCACCTCTAAAGTGATATGGCGCGAAGTTTAACGTCTGCTGGGCCAGGATCAAACGCATCCCTTCAGTCTGTCAAGAGATATGTTTGATCTATCAATGGCCTCCTCCCTTCCACCCCCTCCATGCTCTGGTGGTTGCAATCACCATGTGGACCATCCACACGATTTTATTAGATGCCATTGCAGGCTCCACCCCCACCCTCCCAGAAACTGTCCACAGATTTTGGTCTCATTTGGTGGACCACTTTCAAGCCTGGATGTTGGATACCTCCCACCATGTCGCTGACAGCTGGTCTCCTCCTGGTTCCCAGTCTGGTTCATCAAATTAGACCCCTTCCTCCACACGTGCTCAATAGTGGCTACGGCCCCTTCACACGTTCCCTCCCCCTCCCCATAAGTGGCGTTCCCGCTGGCAACAAGAGATAGCCTCGCTTCTCTGGGGTGCCTCCCCCGGTACTAAGTTTATCTGTCCTGAGTCATATTCAGAAGTGTCCGTCCCATGGTTGGCCTTCCCTGTAATAAATTTAAAAAAGTCTGACAACCCCCTCTTGTCCAGATCATATGTCAAATTTGGAATTTTGGTACCAGCAACTGCTTGAAAGTATATATGATAAAGATACTTATCTCTTCCAATTGATGAGTCAATATGCACAAAGAGATCTCTTCTATGGTCCCATTAGAACTCATACTCCCAGTCAAGCCCCCATAGGCAGTCCTTCCACAGAACTACCAGAAATGGTATCAGACCCCCAACAAAACCAGAGTAGCGACCATCTTGCATGACTCATGGCCAATTTTCCCTCTTTTGTCAATTTCTGAATTAAATATTTGATACTCTCCTGTATTCAGCTCCTTTCACAGATAACCCAATATCATGGTGAACCTCCTGAAGCAATGCCGTCCAATATTGATTGATCCTTCCTCACTACATCTGACTTTCTTCTAGAGTTCCTTTTCTGACTCAGCCAATTTTATAAACCAGATGTTCTTTTGACCAAACGGGCCATCAGAAATCAAGAACATCCTTAGCTCCCCTATGCAGAATTGAGGACCTGAGTGACTAAGGCTCTTTCCATAGCTCTGACCCCCTCTGTCAGGATTCTTTATAGTTTAAGTGAAGCCTCAACTTGGAACTTCCAATTTATTATCTACTTTGGGCAATATCAACTAACCTTTACTATAATTAATTTAGCACTTGATGCTTTGTTAGGCTGAAGGTTTGAGAATAATATTAAATTTAAATTATTTAACATTAGTCAAATCCAATTAACGTTACTAAATTCCCCAACAGATTAATTGGGATAAATCAATATCATAACGCTCCACTAGTTGATGCTCTAGGCTGATAACCCCCATTTCAACTATTATTCTACCCTGAAAATGAATCCCACATCTTTGCGTTCTCTAACCTTATCTCCAACTTTACCTTATTTTATGAGTCCTATATCTGTTATCTACTTCCATTTATCCTCTAAAAGATTTCAAATACTATGTTCTAATCTGCTCCCAGTTCCAACAGGGCTTGTGCTAGTCGATCCTTATAACCCTTATTTTATCCTTTGCTTTATTAGCACTATTTAAGGTGCTAATGATTTACTTAATAAATTAATTTCTACGCTCTACCTAATTTTAGGCTCTTTTTAGTAAAAGTTCATTCTCTTTTGACCTCTGAACTTGCTTGGTTAAGTCTTACTTACTCTGTCTATCGTCCAACTCTGAAAGCTTTGAAGGACCAGCCTTCAGACCTCATTAGTCCCAATACCCTCCAATCTAACGAACGTCTTAGATCAAGACGTTGCAGCCTATATTCTTTGTTTTGCAGGCCAAGTTCTTTTAAGTTGGGCCCCAAGGCTTCTAGACTCTCCAAAATCCCATCTTTCATTCTGCTTTCATATTCAAGAGGCTCGTAGTTGTTGTCTTCAGGATGACACTCATCTCTTACATAACTATCTTGCTTCTGGAACGTCCCATTGGTACTTCCCCTTATAGCCTTGATTAAGGCATCATTCAGCAACCCCCACCTAGTATCCCTTGCACAATGACAGCTCATATGTCCAATGTTCTTGATAAAGCCTGTCAGCAAGCTCTCAAGATCAATCTTCCAGCTCCAGTGCCATATTGGGATTGCTCAAGGTTATCTGCTGACTGACTCTTCTTAAATTGTCGCTTCCCTCCCTGATCCAGGGTATCACGTTTGAAAAGTACTAATATCTCCATCTCTTCCCCTTGTCACATTCTTGTAAGGATCAGCCTCCGCTCAACTAACTTGGCTGAGTAGGTCTAGCCCTTGCTAGCTTCATATCTTAAATAGATTTAACGGTTTGTTAAAACTTTTTTCCGCTTGACATCAATTTTAAGCAATTTTTTGAAAAAACAAGTTGATTTTCCACTGTCGCCTCACTGCACCAATTTCCAAATTTATGTCCCCAGATCCACCACCAGCTGCCCCAGTGTGGGGCAGCAGTGCTCCACCTGCTAGCGTTTACCACCCAGCAGGCAAATGCATGTGAATGGGCTCATCCAGTCCGCCAATTATTTCTGGCCAATTTGTCCTTCAAGAGAATTAGCACTGCACCTTGCATGAGTCTACTCAACCCGCCCTCGCCCCCTAGCCCTACCTCAATACACTATCTGCTTTTGCCTCTGCGTCAAATATGGACATCTCTTCCCATATGCTTACAAAGCGATTATTGAGCTGGCAACAGTCACCTTCGCATCAGTGGGTTTCATTGACTTCCGCCCTTATAAGGGCTATTTTGATATTAGCTTCCCTACTGAAGGGGATGTGACCATTGCAGCTCAGCGCCCTTAATTTTCAAAAACACACCCATTACCACCACCTGAACACATCTCCCCAATAATACCACTCTCATTGTGACCTTTACAAACCTTCCCTCCCACCTTCTCCCTCAAAAACTGATTGCAGAGTTGAAGTCAGGGCTGGCCACTTATGGCACAAACCCTATCCTTCAATTCCTTATCCAAAGTGGTGCTAGGCGCCTAGTGGCACCTTGGGCAATGACCACCATTACCCCCACCAGCTAAACATGGCCCAGCACATCCCACCAGATGCCTATAGTTTCATCTCCATCTGGCCATTTCTTTTAAGCTTGCACTGACAATTGTCGCACAGTTTGCTCCCTCTGCCATGAGTTGGACCATATTAAAAAAGTATGTCATTACAATTCAACCCATGCAAACACTGCCAACTCCACTCATGAGCCACACCAACAGTGTTCAAATGGGAATTTTGGTTGCCCCCACCCCCACAGGCCGAGAACTCATTGAATTTGAAGTAAAAGTTAGTAACCCATGCCCAAGCTGGCTAATTTACACCCATGCCAACCAATCGGGCGCAGGGTTGCACCTAGCTTTGATCCAACCAATTTCCCACCCCAAAACTGACCCAATACAATATCATATCACCAAATCAATCTTACTCAACCAAAATCCCTGGGACTTATTGGATGAAGTGAGAGAATCTGGCAAAATTGTCCCACCAACAGATTCCCTAGTTAATTTAGACCTTGTTTTAATTCAGAGTTCAATGCCCCATTCCCGCCCAAACAACTTATCCCCAAACCCACCCCTACCCCTTTCCTGAGTGACCATCAGCTAGCTGAGGCCATAGTGGCTTCACCCAAAAGTCACCATCTCTACAAAGCCATGGCAGCCTCTGTTGCTGAATTTAAAGACGGGCTGCATGACACCAAATACCACCCCAATTTCACTGCTGTTGCAAAAGAAGAAATCACTCAACTCAGAGAAGCTTCCATCACCGCTGTCAAGCATTTCACTGAATTGTCAGATTTTTCCCCATCCACATGCATCACATTAGCCAACACTGCAAACTTTGCCCAGCTTACTGATGCATGCATTCAAGCGAAACACCAGTATGCTGAACTTGTAGAAGCTTTAATCCAAGCCCAAATTGTTGATCTCAACGCCTATCTACATCATCTTGACCCTCATCCCATGGATGCCCAAACCCCCTTTCACAGAATTGATCCACCTCTTCAATTCTGAATCTGAAATCATAGCTGAATGTGAAGATCCGCCTGATCCCCCTCCCCTCTGCCATGGTGGGATAAGCGGATCGCTGCTTTGCCACTTGATAGATTATTTTTTCATTGTTTGTGTGTCTTGCTGCTTGTTTTAACACAGTTTATTTAAATTTAAATTTTAAATTTATTGCGGGGAAGGCTGACCATGGGACGGACACTTCCAAATATGACTCAGGAAAGACAAACTTAGTACCAGGGGAGGCACCCCAGAGAAGCGATGCTATCTCTTGTTGCCAGCGGGAACGCCACTTATGGGGAGGGGGAGGGAACGTGTGAAGGGGCCGTAGCCACTATTGAGCACGTGTGGAGGAAGGGGTCTGATTTGATGAACCAGACTGGGAACCAGGAGGAGACCAGCTGTCGGCGACGTGGTGGGAGGTATCCAAACATCCACGCTTGAAAGTGGTCCACCAAATGAGACCGGAATCTGTGGACAGCTTCTGGGAGGGTGGGGATGGAGCCAGCGATGGCATCCAAGACAATCGTGTGGATAGTCCACATGGCGATTGTGACCACCAGAGCACGGAGGGAGGGTGGAAGGGGGAGGCCATTGATGAAGCAAACATATCTCTTGACAGACTGAAGGGATGCGTTTGATCCTGGCCCAGCAGACGTTGAACTTCGCGCCATATCACTTTAGAGGTGGGTCACTTCTCCAGGCGGTGGAACAGCGTTCCATACTGGCCACACACGACACAGGATGAGTGTAAAGCGTTAGAGCGCTCAGCTGTACGATATTCCCACCTCAGGCAGCGCCACACATGGGAGCGGACTTGAGGCTGCAACAGAGGGTGATGTACATATTTCCAGATTGTTTTTGGGTCTCAATGGAATAAGGGATGTCCATATTGTCCAGGTAGTCCACCCTGGATAGGACATGGGGTCGAATGGGGATCACGCCATCATGGATGGGTAGCCCCTGTACCTCTTGTGTGAACTGAGGAGAGGGGCGGCCTCTTTGGGTTGTATGTCCGCTAATACAAAATCTCCACTCTGCGCTCCACATGGAGAGTAGGATTCGTTTGTAGTGGGTTTTTGTCCCGTGAGGACCTGTGGCTGATGTGTGTGATGCGAGGTATTTCATCAGGGAGTGGGGGTTCGAGGGATTGTTGATGCCTAAGGCTTAGGAGAAGTTGTAGCGGGCTGCGCGGGACCAGTGTTGGGATGGAAGTATAGGAGCGGTGACAGCTGCGATCCAGGTGCCCAGAATCTTGGCATCATGGGCTTTGAAGTCAAGCAGGCCCATGCCACCATGATGATGAGGGCCAAACATGACCTCTAGCCGCACTGGTGGAGGGCGGCCTGACCAAAGCCATCCTTGCAGCAAGGCGTACAAGGATTTGTAGAAGCTTGAGGAGAATGGGATGGTGTGGGCTCCGAACCAGACTTTGGATAGGAGCATAGAGTTGGCTAAAACAACCCTGCCAGTAAGGGAAGTAGGGTGGGCTCTGAGAGAGGCGATTTGCTTCGTCACGTTGTCCAGATTATGGCACTCCATTACTGCTGACGCGTATCCGCCTGCCTCCATCCACAAGCCCAGATGGCGCACCAGTCCTGTGGTAGGACGTGGCATGAAGGGGAGCACCAGATAAGCTGTGTGTGTTGGGTTAATAAGGCGTGGACGTGGGCGTGCAGATGGGCCAGGTTGGGAACTAATTGCTGGGGCCCAGCAGTTCTGAAACTGACCAAGGAGCATAATTTCGGTTTTGGAGGCGTTCAGTGCCACGTTGCTTACCCAGGAATATTCCTGGATGAGAGCTTCAAGCGCGTGTGCATCTTGATTATTAAACACCCCAACCACACAATCATCTGTGAACGCCAATATCTTGACTGGGGCTTGGCCTGATACATGGACCCCAGTGAGTTGAGTATTCACATTTCGCAGTAATGGGTCAAGGCTGAAGTTGTATCAGAATGGGCTGAGGGGGTAACCTTGTCGCAAACCCCTTTGAGGGCGGACTACTTCTGTTAGGAAGCCTGGGCCACACTGCCATTGTTGCAGATTCCGTGAGCAGCATCACCCAGTTGATGAAGCGAAGGGTAGGCGGAATTGATGGAGGCAGGCCCTTAGGTATTCCCAGTTTACTCTATCATAGGCCTTTTGTTGGTCCAAGAATACAAGTGCCCCAGAGGCTGTGGACTGACATACATTAACCACGGAGTGCACGTTATCCCAAATCAACCTTCTGGGGATGAAACCAAATTGTTCTGGGGAGATGGTGGCAGATGCTACAGTCTGTAATCGGTTAGCCATATTTTTGTTAAAATTTTGGTGTCTGTGTTTGTTAGAGAAATGGGGCACCAGTTGGCTAAGTCTTAATTATCCCCTTTCTTGAAGAGTGTGACTGTAAAGGCCTCATGTCCTCCTGGTAGAAGGCGCGTTTCCAACAGGCTCTGGTTAAGTGAGGCTAGCAACAATGGGGATATATACTTGAAATTTTTTTTGTAGAACTCATATGGAATGCCATCTGGGCCTGGGCATTTTCGGTTAGGCGCACCATGAATGGCTGTCCATAATTCATTCAGAGTAATTAATATATCATTTCTGGGTATTGGAAAATGGTGTGGATATGAGTTCAGTCAAGAAATTCTGCCATTTCGGCCAGCTGAATTGGTTTGGCTCGGTATAACTCAGAGTAATACCTTTGCATTTTGATTACCACTTCAGCCAGTGTGTCCACAATGGAATTATCTGATCTTTGCACCTGTGTGCAGGCCACGCTCTGGCGTGGTGCAAAGATTTTTTTAAAGAAGTATGCGGTGCACTTATCACCTTTAGTGATGCGTGTGGCCCTGTATTGGACATAAACCTGATGTTTGTGTTGCCTTTTGAGTGCGTTGAGGTGGGCAGCTGCCTCCGCCCACTTCTGGCCCCATGCAGGGCTGTATCCTGTGGCTGGGATGTTGGACTTCAAGTGGGCCAATTCTTCCAGAGCGCGCGAGATTACTGCCAATGTGGCTTGTGAGCGTCTGGAGGAGAGATGGCGATAGTGGCGGATGGTGTCCTCTTTGAAAGTTGCCCATGTGGAAATGGGGTCCGCGCAAAACGTTGCAAAAAATGATTCTGCCAAAGTTGCCTCTTCCACCCATGTGGAAAATCCTGGTGACGCGAGCTTGGGGGGCGGATTTTGCACCAATGTGGGGCCTTTGCAACTGTGACGGGTAAGTGGTAGGTTATTAAGACCAGTCGGTGGTCAGAGAATTCCATTTTTGTTGTTTTGAAGTGGGAGATGTGGGGTTGGAATTTTGCTGGCGTTAGAATGAAATTGATGCGGGTCATGGACCTTAATTGGCCGTTGTAGATGTGGGGACGCATCATGTTTTTGAGCAGTGGGGCATGTCACAGCAGCACATCCATTAACCCAAGGGTGGCTTTTAGAATGCGTAGTTCTACATGACCCTGTGGGGCGTGGGGTTAGGGAGGCCACCGGTCTGTTGGCGAGGTTAGCCAACAGTTCATGTCGCCAACTAGGAAAGAATCAGGTGGTAGCGGGAGGGATTTGACTGAGGAGAAAATTTCTGACACTTGTGTGCACCGTTTGGGGCATAGATGTTGACAATTGCGTGTGCAACATCAGCCCATGAGAAGGTGACGACAAGCACTCAGCCATTTAGGAATGTTTCTGAGGATTTGAATTTGAAAAAATTACTTTTCTGAATTAGCACCCCACAGTGCTTTGACCAAAAGGATAGGGATGGGAAAAGCATTGTTTTCCAAGCTTCCTCAGAACCTCGTAGACAGTGGGACTCCTGGATGGCCAGGATATCCACGGGTAAATTGTGTTGTAAAAAACTCAGTTTCCTAGCCCAGGATGGGGAGGCCTTGAGTCCTGCGATAATCAACATCCCTAAAGTGAAGGTTTCCCCCATCACACCTTAGGTGCGAGGGGGTGGGCACCTGGGCCCACCAGCCTCCTCTAGATCCCCACAGGCCTTCACAGCAGTGTGGGTGTTAGCAGCAACGCTATCAGGGTTTTTGTTAATTTTTGCAGAAAGAGTCGCATTGGCTTTGGCCTTCACTTTTTGTTTTCCTGACGTCAGACAAATTTTTTGTGGTGCAGATGAGTTCAGTGCATTGTCGAGAGGGTCAAAAAAAATTTAGAGTTGGGATAGGTCCCAAGTCAGATTTGACTCGAGCTTGGGTGCAGCGATTGGGTGAGATCAAATCTCCCATCAGATCCTCAGATTGAGTGGCCCGCTCAGCATGGGCTTCCCAATTTGATTGGATGATGGATTCCTGAGTTGCTTCCGCCATGAAGGTCTCCATGTCCTCCTGGCGTTGTGAGTGTGGGATGTCAGTGGTGGCCTTGGCCGCTTCCTTGGCCGCGGCCCTATGGGCCTGCTTGGCCTTCTTCTGCTCCTGCGGGGAGATGGGCTTTACCAATTGGTAGCAGCCTTGTGCTCCCCATGGGAAAGCCTCCTTGGTGCTTGCGGTTGGTTTGTAGTGCACCTCTCTGCTGGCCATGGCCACCAAGGGGTGCTCTTGGAATGTGACGCCCTCCTTGATGGGGCACGCATGCACCTTATGGCCAAATGCGTCACAGTGGGTGCAAATGGGGGGCGCGCTGTCCACGGTTACCCGGAATGGGTGGGTGGTATGCCCTGCAATATCAATAAAAGTGGAGTGCGGTATCTGGGTTAGGTCATTTGCAATCTCCTCAGTCAGGGTCAGAACTGCGATGGCTTTGCCGGTGTACAGGTTTGGCATCAGCGTGGAGCATTTCATTTAAAAAATATTGTATTTCGCCATATATGGCGAGACCATCTTTCAGGTGTTTCTCCAAAATGTCACGTTTTACCATAGTAGGCAAGAAGTCAAACGTGAGAAAAATTTGGTTTGATTTTATCCATCTGGTGCATTTGTTTTTGACAACCCATTGCCCTTTGGGGGGTCGACCACTATGCGCACTGCTGCAGCCTCGTCTGCTGCTATTTTTTAAAACCTAGGTCCAGCCAACCGTGCGACATGGAGTGAGGTGCAACGTACACCGTAGTTAGGAAAATTTTGTGTACATCTTTACAAAATTTTTCCCACAAGGCCGTTTTTTGGATGTCCAGATACACCCAGACTCCAAATTCCACCGACAAAAGTGGCTGGGAGTGTGGCATGTTGATGTACTGGTTGCATCGTGCTTGCCACATGAGTATCTCCAGGGAAATTGTGACCGCCAATTTTTTGAGATTTTTGTCAATTCCGCCAGATTCTCTAGGGCGTTTTTGAATGTTGGAGGCTGCGGGCCTTCCTCCTGCTCCTCTTACCCTGCTTGCCCAACTGCTCCCTGACATGGGCGCAGACTAATCTCCTCTGTGAGATTATCAAACTAGATTTAGTCCTGAATTGAATAGGTTGTAAAAGTGTTTGCAACAAGAAAGAAAAGTTTTGTTTTGGACAGTTTATTCATATTTAAGGTTTGTTTTGTTGGGATTTCTGTTTCAGTATTGTCTGTCTCCTGGTTGGCATACCTTAAATAAATTTTAAATATTAACTTTTAGATATAATGGTTTGTTCAACCCCTACTGTTATACATCCTTTCTTTCCCAAGAGGCAACATAGACAGAATCATACCTAAGTTGAGGATATCTAATAATAATTTTTATGAAAATATATGCCTTTTTTATGTTCATTCTAAAATTTATCTCCTGTATTCTTATCATTCTTTATCTTTTTCTAATTTTTTTATGGGACATGATTTTCACTCAGTTCAGCAGTCTATCTTTTTTATATATTCCCATAAACTGGTTCCTAGGTATTATCCAACCTACCATTTTTCATGGTTCAGAGGTCTTATTTTTTTAAGGCTTAACCATTTATTTTTGTTCAGAGGCCCCTTTTTAAGACTTAACCAAAAACTGTCAGGACATAACTATCTCAAAGCTTCAGCAGTCCTTTTTAACACTCTTTTTATTTTTCTTATTCAATCCAATGCTTTAAGTATCTAGCATGGACTCAATTCACAATCCTTCCATCTAATAGGTTCTTGGTGGAATAGGAATCCATCGCTATCTTGGCAACAATCTTACATGGACCCAACCACAATTTATCCAACTTGTTTCTTCTTCCAAAATCATGCATGTCACAATAGGAAACTTTATTACCTATGTGGCATTCTAATAATGCTGGTCAGTTCTTATCATCCATCATTTTTGCCTTTATTTTCTTCTTCAAGATTGTATTAATTGCTTCTGATGCATTTTGATCAGGATATTTGACAATTGGAGCAGGTATTTCTCAGCACTCATCCTCAATTTTGGTTCAACTAACAAGTATAGAATTGGTGGTAACGTGGCCTTCCTTCTGTACAATAATCAAAATGGCTTTTTTCTGTTGCTGTATGGTGACTTATATTCATCACAAACTTCACCAGACTGAGGTATGTTCCCCATGCAGAAGTTCTCGCTGCGACCAGCAACCTCAGGAACATGTCCAGCGTTGCATTGACCCATTATACCAGTCCATTTGTCTCTATCCTATAAGGTACTGATACGACTCCTCAGATCCCTATTATATCATTCAACCTTGGGATCACGTGGGACATGAAATTAGTTCCATTGTCACTTAACAAGACTTGCAGGCATTCATGATGGTATATGATTTGATCCATGATAAATCTTGCAGTGCTTGTAGCATCCACTTTTTCCAGTTCCTTCATCTTGACCCATCTAGTCATATGGTCAATTGCAAAAATGATATATTTGACTCCGCCTGTGCACATGGTTTATGGTCCCATCACGTTGATGGATACCATATGTCATACAAATCCATGATGGACCAGTCAATATCTGGTCATGTTCTTGTGAGGTTTGTGCAACAGACACTCCACACAGCAAGCCAGATAATCATCCAAATTATAGTTGATAGACTCTCAGTAGTATTACTGGCAAATGTGGTCAGTCATCTTCCTCAGGCCTTCATGCCCAACAACCTTATGTGCAGCTTAACTATTGCTACTCATTCTGACAGTCTCTGGAATACTAAAAGTTTTTCGTCAATTGTCTTAAAACTTGTCCATCCTTGGTCTTGGTGTTTTTCATCACTTTCTGAAGCATACTTTGATCTCTAGGGCTCATTCCTGATTTCTCCATTAACCATCTTCTGGAACAGCTCATCTGCTGTTGGTATACCACTTGGACCATTGGTAACCTTGATAAGCCATCCACATTCTGATGAGAAGCTCCTACTTAGTGAAAAATCTCATAGTCATAAGCCTAAAGCTTCAACGCCCATTGGGCCAGTCGTCCTTCTAGTTTTTTTAGATTATGCAGACCATGCAGCAAGGAGTGGTCCGTCACTACTTTAAAGTGCATTTCATCGATATACTTCAGAAACTGTTTACAGGCGTAAATTAATGCAAGGCATTCACGTTATCTAATGGTGCAATTCCATTCTGCTGCAGATAGAGTCCAGCTCACATAAGCTACTGGTTGCCCATTTAAAAGCTCATCTACATGACTTAGGACAGCTCTGACCGCCATTAATGAAGCACCAGTCTGTACTATAATTTCCTTAACTGAAATTCGGATATTTTTAATTTTGGAGAATCTATCAGATACTTAAGTAGCTCATCTAAGAGATCTGGGCCTCTCCTTTTTTAGCACTAGTGGCGTCCAGCCCAAAAGGGGAGCCTCCAAGCATCTTTATTTGCAAATGGGCCAAACAAAGGGATTATTAGAAATAAAAAAATCCCAATATGGGTATCAGCTAACAACCTAGGAAGCCATATCAGAAGGTGAGGAAGCTTTGGTGAAACTTTTTTCCAGCGCTCACTTTACCTGGTGGACCATGGCGGACAGCATTGGGGTGGGAGCATCAGCGACATGGGGCATAAGGAGGTATAGTTTTGGTTTTTCTTCGTTTATGAGGCCAGAGGTGTCCATCACCTCAACATATTGAGCAAATTGATGCTCAGCGAAAGTGATGTGAGCTGCCACACAAGTGAAAGACTTAATGCGCCGAGATCCAGGCCTCTTCATTCCAAACAAATCCTTTCTTTGGATCCTTTAGCAAATGAAAGAGGGTCTTGGCGATTCTTGTGAAGTCCCATATACATCTTTTGTAGTATCTGGTCATTCCAAGGAACACTTGGATATCTTGACACTTCTCATTATGGTCATACGCTCTATGGCCTCAAAAATTTTGGGCTTGTGACTGCAGTCCACTAGAGTTGATAACGAATCCAATATTCCAACTCTTTAGAGAAGAAGTTGCACTTCCTCAGCCTAATCTTTAGGTAGCCATGAAAAGTCTCTTAATGACTTCTTCCAAAAGGTGTAAGTGGTCAGTTAAGGTCCTATTGAACACATTTATATCGTCCAAGTACACCAGGATGCATGCCAACTTCAAGCCATTTAATATGGCGTCCATGGCTGTTAGAATCTTGGGCTTGGTTGGTTGCTCACTTCTGGCCCTAGATTTCAAATGCACATGTTCGTGGGTTCTTGCGTTATTTTATTATTATTGAGTAACTGGAGCAATAATAGTATGAAGACTATTATTAAAGTTGAATGCCCAAAAGCCACGTTAAGTTTATTGTCCAACGCTAGACAGGTGCTTCTTCCTGTTGAAGACGTTTTGATTCTGGTAGGGAACACTTTCCCTATTCCCTTTTCGCAGAGCCAGGTGGAGATTTTGATAACAACTTAAGGATATCTGATCCTTGCACTCATCTCTTAATAGTAATGTTTAAACAACTAATGTTAAAAATAACTATCCGGTTTTTATCTGCTTTTATTAGGGAATATTTTGGAGTTTTTATAGTTAGAATCGGCACACAACTTTTTAGCTGCCCATTGGGAATTATTTGTGTTTTTATAATGGTTTGACCCTCAAGTGTCAAAACCCAAATCTCGTCAGGTACCATTGCCTTGAGTTTCTTAGGCAGCGTAATCCTTGGGTGTTTGGTGACCAAACAATTGGTATTAGGGACTTAAAACCAATTGTTTTGGCTATTGACAATTCTACTCTTCCTCAAGCGTTGAACGCTTTGGTAGTTTTTGACAACTCCAATTCATTCCACTCTGAACAATTCCCTACAATCTGACTATCAGGTGTTATTCATATATCAAATTATTGCTTGATTTTGTCAGGGGTGATTACCAATGATAATCTCATCAGTTGGCAACCTCGAATATCATTGGGGATGATGCCCAACAATAATTCATTAGTCAGCAACTTTTAATATAATCAGGGATGATGCCCAACGATAATCTATCAATCAGCTGGTGTTGCTGATCCTATACAGTTATAACTTAATCAATATATCTATTAATTGTTTAAAAGGTTGGATTATGTGATCATCTGAAATTTTAACAATAGCCCTCTGAAACATCGCAGGCGCACTAAAAAACCTTGGTTATTCTAATTGTTTGTTATAGCCCCTGCGCAGTGATGATTGAACATTTCTCCTGGTCTTCAATTATCAAATAATTTCTTAAATATCCTGATATCAAATCCATTGCAGCGAGATACTTTGCTTCTACCAATCAATCTAATACATTTTAAATATGTGGTAGCGGTACAAATCCTTCTTTGCTTAATTTAGCTTCCAATAATCAATCACAACCCAATTAAAGCCATCCTTCTTCTTCACAATCATGATAGGGCTCTCCCAGGGTCTCAACAATTAAACTAGAAGCCTGTGCTTCACTAGTTTGCTGATCTCTTCTTCCACTACTGTCAGACAATTACAAGTCTGATTTTGTATAAAGAGTGATTCAGATTCAAATTAAATGACTTCAAGCAAAAACCCTGGTTGATTATTGGTGGAACCCCATAAATTAAAGGTAACACTATTATCCAAAATCCTTGGCCAAATCGCCCAATTGTTAGTAGCAGGGTAACGCCAAACCCAGGGAAAAATTGAAAGGAGTTGTTCTGAGGGTCCTCTCCGCCCCCTCATTAACTTAGCCAAAACCTACCCCATGACCACCCCTTTCATAGCTTTGGAGGGGTTACATCAGGTGCATATGTTTTCCCGCCTTTAAGATTGGTCTAAAATATATTAAATCCCTTACTCACAGGTTCATCTTCCCGTCTGTAGCTTCACCATCTGCCCTCACATAAAAAAGAAGGTGAGTCTCAATTGATACAATAGGTCAACAGCCCTTATTACCTAGTTTGGACTTTACTAATCAATCTGAACTTTGAGCCTTGACATCTTAGATACTAAGTATCAACTTATTAAGAGTGTTCACTTCTTTACCCCTTGGTGACAACTAGCCTAAGTTTATTTGAGGTACACTGACCCTTGGACGGACATTAACAATACTCAATGAGCAAAAGAACTTAACAAATGAACGAATGGAACAATAAAACAAAAACAAAACCTCCAACCAGGTGGGGAGCGTAATATTTCTAACCCACCATGGCAGAAGGTGCTGGGGGTCTGGAAGCTCTTCTACAGACATATTCTTCATGACATAATCAGGATTGTTGTAGAAATAGACAAAAGCTGAGAGTCAGGGCATTGGGGCATCAGCATGGTGGGGGTAGATGGCAGTGAAAAATTGGTTCAATCCTTAAATTAGTTTTTAATGATAGCCTCAACTAATTTTTGCTATATGATGGTCAGCTTGAAGGCGGGCTTTGGTGAGTTTTTCAAAATTGTATATTTTTGCCAGGTGATTTTAGCAAATGGATTGAATGTTGCTAGTTTTGCCACATGCATGATAGCAGCTTGGCATCTTTAAAAAATTGGTGATTTCGCCTCATGCAGCTTCAGGGAAATCAGGGGGAAGTAAAGTGTGGTCAGCCCTTAATGGTATTGAGAAAATGATTGGGCCACTGATTTGCGGAGGTTAGGGCAATGGGGTGAGGCCACCGCTGCTAAGGCGATCTGGTGGTCACTTTGGTATGGAATGGCTTTGGGTTTAGGAGAAAATTGCTTGGGGGATAGGATTTTGTCAAAATTAAAACTGTAAATTTGGACCATCCATATTGATTTTTCTAAGAGGTTCACCAGATTCCTCATTTATGGTGATGTTACCTGATTTATCAATCTTAGCCAATAAGTCCCATGGATTTTAATTCAAAAGAATATTGGATGAAGAATTCAGGTGGGTAGGAGTCAAATGGGCTGCTTGGGTGTATGATGGTCCAGGACTAACTCTGATTGACGTGGGTATAATTTGGTAGGTTAGTGTGGGTGAAAGATTTTGTTGGACCAATTTCCCACTCTGGCCATTGAATAGGAACGTTGAGTAGGAGGGGTCAACAAAATGGCCCATTTGGAATCCGCTGAATATTGTAAGGAGTGTGTCTATAACTCTCCTGTTCCCAGCGTGGTAGTGCATGGTGCACAGGGCCAACTCCAGGGAACTAGTCGTTAGTACAAAAGTTACTAGAGCCCAGCAGAGGGTGCTTGAGCAATAATAACCTAGGTTGAGGAGGGTTATCATTAAGAGGAGTAAACAAATAGGAGCAACGCGGAGCACAAAGTGGAAAGATATAGGCGTCCTAGGTTGGAGGGAACATGGGCGGCCCAAAGGTGCATGGGCGGATAGATCTATTGTAGTTAAAATTATTAGGTTAATGTAGCATGAGACCTCAATGAGGAGGTCCATGCACAGGATTGTCCAAGATAGCATAAATATATAAATGGTATACTAGCAAAGGGGTTTATTATAAGGTAAGCCACTCAACGGGAGAGATTGGTCTCGACCTGAGGAATTTAAGGGATTTCAGAAAAATAACCTATTGAAGGAAGTGGGTCTAAGCTGAGGTGCACTAATAGGCGCACGTTTACATCAGGCAATATACTACTTGGTAATCAACTGAACTCAGGTAATAGATTGTAGATGTGGCCACCTCAAGCTGTAAATTTGGAAGTTAAATGGGTAATAAGACCCCATTCACCTAAAAACTAAAGTGAACTGTTTTTGATTACTGCAAAGCTAGTTCATTTTAATGCACTTGCTGTTATACAGGGCTGAACTTCTATTGCATCCTTAAGGCAGACCTGAGCATACTTCGCCTTGGCTCAGCGTTAATCTATGGTATTCTTGAGGTCAGGGAGGCCTACCAACTTCACCTTTTTGGCTTCCTGACATGCTGCTTTGTCTTTGAAGTTGGTCATAACTATGATCTCCTTTTCCAACCATGACAAATATGGATCAGAAGCCACATCAGAGGAAGTGGCTTGGGGGCAGGATTTTTTAAATGGTCAAGTCCAAAACAGAGGGGACAAATTTGGCGACCATTATCCACCCAAGCTCAAAAGGAATGCTCAGGCGCTGCTGCAATATGAGAATATGGGATTTATTGGGCTATGTCAGGGTGGTGTGGGATTATGGTTACAGTGGCATGAGGTGCAGCAAGACGCTCTGCACCAGAGAGAACAGTGAAGATGAGGTTGGGCTATGTGCCATAAGCCATAGACCCCTCCATCAAATGTTCTTATAAGATTTAGAGTGGGAGATGGGTAGGGAGGGATACAAAGGACACACAATTGTGGTGTCTGAAGGGAGGTGGGTTTGGGTAGTAGGCAGGTGTAAAAATTTTACTCTTAGGAGTCAATTATTGGAGGTCAACCCTAGTAATCTTTCTACTGCACAGGTTCAGTTTCCTCGTGCACCTCGCGTTGTAAAATATATAGTCCAATAGTATGATGACTACTATCCATAGTCGAGTTAATATTATCTTCAGGACCAACGCTTTGGCTGGTATTTCCAATAATAGTGAATATCGCACTCTTAGGGATTCATTTCCTATAATCCTGTCCACTAGATCTTCATTAAGATCCTCTGATGACAGTCTCCTTTGGCCCAACACACAGTCAGCAGCAATCCCTTAGCCATGGTTCCCTTTGTCTCTAGATCCCCGCTCAGATCTCTACTCCTCTCTGAGAGTCTACCAATTATTGCCTTCTGCAATAATATCCTTGAGATGGAATCTTCGCACTAGATGCTGATAGTCTAACTATTACCAAATATACAGTCGAACTAATAATGTTCTTTAATTCTTATCCAACTGTAAATGTGTGTCAATCTGTGTGTGTTTTATTATAGTAAATTCTAGGAAATTTATATGGGATTTGGCTGTCTAACCCTCAGTTGACACCTCTTCGATGAAATGGCAGCCATTACAATTGAATCACCCTTCCTCGTCTTGGCAGCGATGGTCTTCCCCATCCTGACTAGGATTCTGACATCAGACATTCTCGAGACCTCAATTGGAAAGAGTTGGAAATGTATCCTTAACGTTTTCCTCTCAATCCAAGTGAATCATCCATAATTGGCTAGCAACCTGCTTAGATAATGGGACTTTTTACCCATTATGGCAGATCACTTCACTAAACAATCAATTTGGTAGTTGCAGGCGGCATCACTCACCTCACAACTCATTAAATATTCCCAATCAGTTGGTGATGAAACCTGACCAATCCCAATCGGTACACCTGATAGTTAATTACTATCAGATGCCCTTATGCATCAGCCGCTCTGCCCGATGAGATATTAGGTATTCATCCAGATTAATCCCTGATGGATACAACCAGACAAATATCCTAAAATCCCCTAAACGTAGTTCCTCCAAAATTTGGGTCAACCGATTTTTCAATTCACTTCACCTTAGGGAATTTTTCCCCTAGTGATACCAGGTAATCTAGCAGGCTGGGAATATGGGCAAAAATACCAACACATCCCCCTCTTGCCTAGATTTCCAGTGAGAAAAGGACTGGGCATGGAAACACCACTTTGTAAACCTGGTCAAATACTTCATTGGTTCAAGCGGAGTATTTCATCAATACTCAATGCTGCTCAGGACGACCTTCAGCATATGGCATTCCTCCTCTTCCTCCTCGCTACCACCTACTCAGAGCACGGTCCCAGCAACCTCTTGTCATGCCAGGCTGATCAATTTACTCATGACGATCTTTTCCTGGGATCCAGTTTTCCCCCTGTCAGGGTATATGACCCACTGTCATATTCAGGTTTCTCAGTCCAGTGTCCTAAAATTCCTGATTCTCTCCTCATCCTAGACAGGAGACTCTTGCCATCAATATTCATCTCACGGCTTGATTAAGAATACTTATTTATGTTCACCTTCATTATTTCACTCATAACCTCTTGGCTGTAAGTCATTCTTCCCTCAGAAAGCTTATTTCATTAATTTTATGAAATTAATTTCCCGAAATTGGAGCCTAATGGAGTGTAGGATGCATAATGTCAACTTCTATATCAGTCTGACATCCCCCCTCTAGTCCTGCTCATATGTCAAACTCGGAATACCGCTACCAACAGCTTCTTAACAGTCTATCTAATTTGGACCTCCGCCTCTTCCAACGAATGAGTCAGGATGCTCAGTGGACCCTCTTCTATGGTTCTTCCAGGACTCATACGCCTAGCCTGGCACAAGCAGCTAGTCCTTCCATCGAGTTACCAGAAATGGTATCCAATCCCACCAAAACCAGGCGGCCATCATTTCAAATAATTCTTGGCTGACTCTACCCATGCAATCAATCCCTAAGTTGGACTTTGAAACCCTTCTGGATTTGGCTCCTTTCACTGAGGCTCCAAACATCATTGTCAATGCTCCAGAGGTTATGCTGACTGCTCTAGATCGTTTGTTTTTGGCCAGGTCAGATTTGCTCCCCAAGTTCCTCTTCTGACTCGGTCAATTTTACCAACCCGCGGTACTGGTTTCTGAGCTTACAATCGGGAACAGCATTCATACTGAGCTCCCCTATGCTGAACTTTGAGTGCAAGTCACTGAGGCATTGTCATTAGTGCTAAATCCCTCAGATCTGGACAACCTTCTGGATCGGAATACTGCTGCTTATGCTCTCTGCTTTTCTGGCCAAGTTCTTCAAAGTTGGTCAATGAAGCTTCCAGCCTTACCTGACTTTCATTGGTCATTCAGCTTCAGCTTCTGCGAAGCCCATAGTTTTTGTTTACAGGATGCAATCCATTCATTATATGACTACCTCTTCTCTGGAGCTTCCCATCGCTATCTTCTGTTGATGGCGCTAATTGGGGGGTATGATTCGACAACCTCCCTCAAGTATTCCTTCTTTGCTGCCAGCTCACATGTCTGGTGTTCTTGATGAGGCCCATCAGTAGGCGCTCAGGACAAATCTTCCAGCGCCGGTGCCTTATCAGGATTACTCAGGGTTATTCACTGATTGCCTCTTCCTTTATTGCTGTTTTCCACCCTGCTCTGGGGTTTCAAAATTGGCATCTTCTGACATATCTATTTCTCTTCCCCTAGTCACGTTCTCTCAGGGCTCAGTTTCAGCTCAATGAACGTGGTTTTGAGTAGGACTCACCCTTGCAAGTGTCTGATCGCATATCAATTTTGACAGGCTATTCCTCCCTACTGCAATCCATCCTCCCTCCCCCAAGAGGTGACATAGGCGGAATCATCCTTGCACTGAGGACAACTAATAAAAACAAAAATTAAAATAAAAATTTTATAAAAATATATTGGCTAATTTTTATCTACGCTTTTATATATATATTTTCCAATATGTTTTATCATTTTTTTATTTTTTATTTTTTTCCCTATGGGACTTGACCTTGTTTTAGTTCAGAGGTCTATCTTTTCCCCCAATCTGGATTCTGGGAACTTAAACCTACCAGTTTTCTATGGTTCAGAGGTCCTTTTTTCAGACTTAACCATCTATATTGGTTCAGAGGTCCTTTTTTTGGACTTAACCTAATCATTAGGACATAACCAACTTAATGGTTCATTGGGCCTTTGGGAACTCTTTTTTTCGATCCATCACTTTACATATTTAGCGTGGATTTGATTTACTACTCTTCCATCCAAGAGATTCTTGATGGAATAAGCATCAGTTGCCATCTTAGCAATTACTTCGAATGGACCCACCCATAATGCATCCAACTTGTTTCTTCATCTGAAATTATGCATATCACAATAGGCAACTCTTTCTCCTATTCAATTTTCTTCTAATTACGGTCAGTTTTTATCATCTGTCAATTTTGCTTGTATCCTTTTCTTTAAGGTAGTATCAAATGCTTGTGATTGTATATTGATCAGGATACTCATCAGTCAGTTCAGGTATTGTTCAGTACTCATCCCTGACGTAGGTTCTACTACTGAATATAATATTGGCGGTAATGCAGCCTTCCTCCTGTAAAGTAATTCAAATGGCGTCTTTCCCATCGCTGTATGATGACTGATGTTGTAGGCGAACATCACCGAACTCAGGTACATTCCCCACATGGAAGTTCTCCCTGTGACCAGCTTCCTCAGCATCACGGCCAGCGTCCCATTGACCCATTCTACCAGTCCATTTGTCTCCTGCTGATATGGTACTGACACAACTCCCCAGATCCCCATTATTTCATCTAACCTTGGGATCACATGGGATTTGAAGTTGGTCCCATTACCACTCAGTATAACTTGTGGACACCCATGCTGGTATACTACTTTATCCAGGATGAATCTTGCAGTACTTGTAGCATCAACTCAGGTTAATGATTTCATTTTGACCCATCTCATCAGATGATCGATGGCCACTATGATGTATTTCACTCCTCCTGTACTCATCACCAATGGTCCCATCACATCAATAGACACCGAGTGCCATGCAAATCCAGGTTGGACTAGTCAGTATCCAGTTGTATTCTTGTGTGGTTTAAGCGGTTAGCATTCCACACAACAAGCCAGATGGTCCACAACATCATAATTAATCAATTCCCAGTAATAATACTGGCGAATATGGCCAGTCATTTTTCTCAGGCCTCCATGCCCAACAACTTATGAGCAGTTAGAACAATCGCGGCTCTCTCTGACGGTTTTGGGAATAATAGCCATTTCCCATTTATCATCTTGAATACTTGTCCATCCATGGTCTCGGTGTTTTCCATTGCTTTTCAAAGCGCACCTTGGATCTCTCGAGGCTTTTCCTCAATTCTTCCTTTGACCATTCTCTGGAATAGCTCATCTGCCTGCGGATATACCAACTGGACCATTGGTAACCACAATAAGCCATCCATGTTCTGATAAGAAGCCCCCGCTTGGTGGACTATCTCGTAATCGAAAGCTTGAAGCTTGAGTGCCCATCAGGCCAGTTGTCCTTCAGGTTCCCTCAGATTGTGCAGCCAACACAATGAAGAGTAGTCCGTCACCACCTTAAAGTGCATTCCATGGACATACACCTGAAACTGTTTAAAGGTGTAAATGACTGCAAGGCA
Source organism: Massospora cicadina (assembly GCA_022478985.1). Taxonomy (NCBI): domain Eukaryota; kingdom Fungi; phylum Entomophthoromycota; class Entomophthoromycetes; order Entomophthorales; family Entomophthoraceae; genus Massospora; species Massospora cicadina. Next base: position 27,749 of record JAKSZP010018617.1, on the reverse strand, counting down.
TTCACGCTCAGTTACAGTGTAATTCCTCTCTGCAGAAGAGAGTGTCCAGCTCACATACACCACCGGATGTTTGTCCCCAAGTTCATCTACTTAGCTCAGTATGGCACTGATTGCTGTCAACAAAGCATCAGTTTGAATGATAAACTCCCAATCGAAATTTGGATATTTCAGAATCAGCGAATCTATCAGGTAATGGCGTAACTCATCAAAAGAGTCCTGAGCCTCTTCATTCCATATGAATCCTTTTTTTGGATCCTTTAATAAATGAAATAAGGGCTCAGCTATTCAGGCGAAGTCCCAAATAAATCTTCTATAGTATCTGACCATCCCAAGGAATACTTGGATGTCTCAGACACTCTTTGGCACAGCCAACTGTCCAATATCTGCTATCTTCTGGGGTTGCGGCTGCAATCCATTTGCATTGATCACAAATCCCAGGTATTCAAGCTCCTTCTTGAAGAAGTGGCACTTCCATGGCTTGATCTTCAGGTTAGCCACAGAAATTTTCTTAAACACTTCCTCCAAGTGCTGAAGGTGATCAGTAAACATTCTACTGAACATTTTTATATCATCCAGATATACCAAGATGCACAACAACTCCAGGCCGCTTAATACCGCATCCATGGCCCTTTGGAACGTTGTGGGCACATTACAAAGACCCTGGGGCATCCTAGTCAGCTGGTATAACCCCTGTGCAGTGATAATCGCACATTTTTCCTGGTCTTCTGCTGGCAAGTAGATTTGCCAATATCCTAAGATTAGGTCCATCATGGAGAAATACTTCGCTTCTCCTAATCAGTCTAGCGCATTGTCAATCCTTGGTAGGGGATACAAATCCTTTTTCATAATTTTATTGAGTCTCTGATAGTCAATCACTACCTGATTTGATCCATCTTTTTTCTTTACGATCAAAATTGGGCTTGCCCAGGGACTTGATGATGGAACTAGAAGCCCATGCTTTACTAGTTTACTGATCTCATCTTCCACTACTGCTTTGGTGGCTTTCAATCTTTGGATTGGTCTCATTCTTATCAGTAAATTTTCTTTGATAACAACTTTGTAAATTATGCCTTGCGCGCATCCTAAATTGTGATCATCCTGAGAAAATATTTCCCGATATCTCTCAAATAATTTGAGCACCTCCTCCTTCTGCCCTTCTGGAAGATCTGTGAGCTGCTCTCGATCAACTAATAATTTGATGCTTTCAGCTTCTCTGGCCGGTAATCCATTTCCTCAAGAGATCCAAAATTATGGAATTGTCTCAATTTTGCCATCTGTATTAAAATGAATAAATGCAATGATTTGATCTTTCTTAATCTTCATCAGTTTTTCGCTTAAATTCACCAATAGAAATCGTATTTCTCCATGGCCTGGCATAATTATCCCAGGAGCCACCCAAGGCTCCACTCTGGACTTCTTCCAGGGGCTTCCAACTTCTCTATACAATAACTCCGGATTCTCTAGAGTCAACCCTGTGTCAACTATCATCTGCAATCCAGCCAGTATGGTTTCTTCCTTTTTGATCCATAAAGGAATTCCCTAGTTCTCTAGGATTTCAGCTGGCATCTCCCATTGCTTCCTACCAACTAATTGGTACTGAATCAGTACAATGCCATCATTGTATATCAAGTTGATGAAGTTATTTCTCCAGATCAACGGAACTTCACCATTCTTTTGATATACTAATGGTAACGTCTGACCCAGAATGGTTAATGTATTATCCTTGAAGTTGCATTTAACTCCATATATCTGCAGAAACTCTGTTCCGCACAGGATATCATAGTTTTGATTCACCAAAACTATTGGTGGCGTGGATACCACCAACGACCCAAATAGTAGTGGCAGCACACTATATGCTCCACAGGAAACAGTGGTATTCAGCCCAGCTGTTCCATATTCCTTCTTGTGTTCCAATTCTGGAGAGATCTTCATCTTCTTCACCAGCTTGGTTGACACAATGTTGATGGGCACTCCGCTGTTGACTATCACCCATACCCTTACTCAATTCACCTGAATATCTATATACATACACTAGGAGTATTGTGAATAGGGTATTTACTGAGTGAATTGTGGCGTTATTAGCTGAATCTAGGGTATTAATTATCTGCGCTGATAATTCAGGAAACGATTCCTTAATGATGCCAAGGGGAATCAACAGGTTGGCCTCATCTAAGCGAATATCAGTTAACTCATCAGGAAATTTCAGCAGTCTGAATCTTCTCTGCCAGTTGTTGGGTGTACGGCTGGTCAACCTCCTGAACTATCTTGGGGTCGATCTTCTTTGCCCCATCTCTAGTCACAGCGTTTATGTCCATGTTGAGCACTTGATATATTTGATCCTGCTCGTCATCCATTAACAGATCACTAATATCTATTTCTTTGTTCATAATATTGGGAGGAACAGGTTTTTCTGCATTTTAGACTGTTCCTTGTCTAGACAGTGGGACCTTTTCCCGAATCCTTATCAGCTGCTATTTCCTTAGCCTGGACCACATTAACTTGATCCTTCAGCTTTTTGCAGTGTGTGGCAAAATTCCCTTTCCCGCCACACTGGAAGCAGACCTTTTCCTTCTTGTTTAACCAATTGTAATTCTCAGGATTATTCCCTGGAACAATTTGGTTAAATGTCTCCTTTGCTCCTTCGCCTCCCTTCATGGGATTCAAACTTCAGACCGGATTTGACTTGAAGCTTCTATTAGGAGCATCAAACGTTGCTCCCAAAATCTTCAAATTTTCTACCATTTGCGAGGTAGTTATCTCAGTTGCGAATACAGTAGACATCATTCGATGCAAGTCACAATAGGGCTGAAGGGCCACTTGCAAGGCGATTTTTGCATCAAAATCGTCTAACACCTTCGCTCCAGCCAGGATCTTTGATTCCTGGTAGAATCGATCTGTGAAGCTTGCAAGAGACTCATCTTTACGGAATTGAATTCCTATAAAGTCTTGCTTGCATTTTGACATGTGGGTTGGACTGCCAAATTCCTTCATTATTGTTGCCTTAGCCTCAGCATAAGACCAGCTGTCCCCCTCCAGGTGGGGTGACACCAGATTCTGGCAATCTGTGTTTAAGCAATTCATGACTGTCAATGCCATCTGACGATCCTCGTATCCATTCATGGTCATGTCAAATAGTTGGAAAAATGCTGGGGCGTTATCCCAATGGAATGCAGGCAATTTAGGGGTTGCTTGAATTCCTCCAAGTCAGTTTGGGCCGACTCTCTTGGTTTGGCTACTCAGTTTACTTGAAGAATGTCCTTGGGCATCATCTCCAAAATAGCATTGAATTCAGGCAGCATATTTCTTAGGGTATTTGTTTTCCCAAGTATCATTTGAAGACTTCCTTCTTTGACATCATTGGCCACGTCAGACTCGCTTGCACTTCTGTGTGCTTTCAATTTCTCTATTTCTTTTAATAACTTCTCAATGTCTTCACTGAATTTTCTCAAACGAATGTGATCCGCTTCACATTCCATTTTCAGAAATAGGACCTCTCAGACGAGGTCTCCTTTTTTCTTCTTTAACGAGTTTACTTCGCCAAGTAACTCGTTCCCAAAGTTGGCTACGTTGTCAACTCCTTCCTCCACCTTGTTACTCGTACCTCCAAGGCCACAAACTCCTGGTGGTCCACTGAGTTTAAGGCATTCTGGTTCACTGTGGCAATCTCAATCCACAACCTACGCATCCCTTCTTTGTATGACATTCTAAGAATTAACTTCTACTTAACTACCCCTGTAGTGAGCACCAACTAGTAAAAATTTTACTCTTAGGAGTCAATTATTGGAAGTCAACCCTAGTAATCTTTCTACTGCACAGGTTCAGTTTCCTCGTGCACCTCACGTTGTAAAATATATAATCCAATAATAGTATGATGACTACTATCCATAGTCGAGTTAATATTATCTTCAGGACCAACGCTTTGGCTGGTATTTCCAATAATACTGAATATCGCACTCTTAGGGATTCATTTCCTATAATCCTGTCCACTAGATCTTAATTAAGATCCTCTGATGACAGTCTCCTTTGGCCCAACACACAGTCGGCAGCAATCCCTTAGCCGTGGTTCCCTTCATCTCTAGATCCCCGCTCAGATCTCTACTACTCTCTGAGAGTCTACCAATTATTGCCTTCTGCAATAATATCCTTGAGATGGAATCTTCGCACTAGATGCTGATAGTCTAACTATTACCAAATATACAGTCGAACTAATAATGTTCTTTAATTCTTATCCAACTGTAAATGTGTGTCAATATGTGTGTGTTTTATTATAGTGAATTCTAGGGAATTTATATGGGATTTGGCTGTCTAACCCTCAGTTGACACCTCTTCGATGAAATGGCAGCCATTACAATTGAATCACCCTTCCTCGTCTTGGCAGCGATGGTCTTCCCCATCCTGACTAGGATTCTGACATCAGACATTCTCGAGACCTCAATTGGAAAGAGTTGGAAATGTATCCTTAACGTTTTCCTCTCAATCCAAGTGAATCATCCATAATTGGCTAGCAACCTGCTTAGATAAGGGGAATTTTTACCTATTATGGCAGGTCACTTCACTAACCAGCCAATTTGGTAGTTGCAGGCGGCATCACTCACCTCACAACTCATTAAATATTCCCAATCAGTTGGTGATGAAACCTGACCAATCCCAATCGGTACACCTGATAGTTAATTACTATTAGATGCCCTTAATTTGTCAGCTGTTCCGCCCGATGAGATATTAGGTATTCATCCAGATTGATCCCTGATGGATACAACCAGACAATTATCCTAAAATCCCCCAAACATAGTTCCTCCAAAATTCAGGTCAACTAATTTCCAATTCACTTCGCCTTAGGGAATTTTCCCCTAGCGATACCAGGTAATCTAGCAGGCTGGGAATGTGGGCAAAAATCCCAACAGCATGGGAGTGTTTTTATAAATAAGGGGAGTAGAGGCCACTGCTGCATCCTCCTCTCTTGCTACTAGCTGATATTAAAATAGCCCTTTAATGGGCAGAAATCAATAAAACCAGATGTTGAAATGCAGTGGTGGCACATCGATGAATCCCCTCTTGGGTTGGGACCATCTAGTACTAAAAAAAAAAAATGCAGTGGTGGCAAGTTTGTTAATTGCTTTGTCAGCATATGAGAATAAACTCCCATAATTGTCCCATAGGCACTATTGGATAGAGGAGAGAGGGAGGGTGAGAGGATGGGGGCGATAAGGGTGGATGCACACCAGGTGGAGTGCTAAGTACCATGGGAGGCAAAATGGCTGGAAGAATTTGGAAGACTATTTGACCCCATGCAAACACTTTGCCCACAGGGTGGAAAACGCTAGGTGGTGGAGCACCGCTAACAAACATTGAAGCAGCATGTGGTGGATCCATAGATATAAATAAGAAACTGGTGTGGCTAAAGTGGTGATAAAATTAAATTTTCTTATAAATTCACTTGAAAGTGAGATTGAGCGGAAAGAGTGTTCCCTGGTGACAAAAAATTTTAAATTTTAAATTTATTGCGGGGAAGGCCGACCATGGGATGGACACTTCCGAATATGACTCAGATGAGACAAAACTCAGTACCAGGTGAGACACCCCAGAGAAGCGATGCTATCTCTTGTTGCCAGCGGGAACGCCACTTATGGGAAGGGGGAGGGAACGTGTGTAGGGGGCGTAGCCACTATTGAGCACGTGTGGAGGAAGGGGTCTGATTTGATGAACCAGACTGGGAACCAGGAGGAGACCAGCTGCCGGCGACGTGGTGGGAGATATCCAAACATCCACGCTTGAAAGTGATCCACCAAATGAGACCGGAATCTGTGGACAGCTTCAGGGAGGGTGGGGATGGATCCGGCGATGGCATCCAAGACAATCGTGTGGATAGTCCACATGGCGATTGCAACCACCAGAGCATGGAGGGAGGGTGGGAGGGGGAGGCCATTGATGAAGCAAACATATCTCTTGACAGACTGAAGGGATGCGTTTGATCCTGGCCTAGCAGACGTTGGACTTCACGCCATATCACTTTAGAGGTAGGACACTTCTCCAGGCGGTGGAACAGCGTTCCATACTGGCCACACACGACACAGGATGACTGTAAAGCGTTAAGAGCTCAGCTGTACGATACACCCGCCTCAGGTAGCGCCACACATGAGAACGGACTTGAGGCTGCAACAGAGGATGGTGTGCGTATTTCCAGATAGTCTTTTGGGTCTCAGTGGAATAAGGGATGTCCATCATATCCAGGTAGTCCACCCTGGATAGAACTTGGGGTCGAATGGGGATCACGCCATCATGGATGGGTAGCCCCTGTACCTCTTGTGTGAACTTAGGAGAGGGGCGGCCTCTTCGGGTTGTATGTCCACTAATACGAATTCTCCACTCTGCGCTTCGCATGGAGAGTAGGATTCGTTTGTAGTGGGTTTTGGTCACGTGAGGACCTGTGGCTGATGTGTGTGATGCGAGGTATTTCATCAGGGAGTGGGGGTTTGATGGATTGTTGAGGCCCAAGGCTCGGGAGAAGTTGGAGCAGGCCGCGCGGGACCAGTGTTGGGATGGAGTGTAGGAGCAGTGACAGCTGCAATCCAGGTGCCTAGGATCTTGGCGGCATGGGCTTTAAAGTCAAGTAGGCCCATGCCACCATGATGTTGAGGGCCAAACATGACCTCTAGCCGTACTGGTGGAGGGCGGCCTGACCAAAGCCAACCTTGTAGCAAAGCATACAGGGATTTGAAGAAGCTTGGGGAGAAGGGGATGGCGTGGGCTCCAAACCATACTTTGGATAGGAGCATAGAGTTGGCAAGAACAACCCTGCCAGTGAGGGTAGTAGGGTGGGATCTGAGAGAGGCGATTCGCTTTATCACGTTGTCCAGTATATGGCCCTCCATTACTGCTGAAGCATATCCTCCTGCCTCCAAACACACGCCCAGATGGCGTACCGGTCCTATGGTAGGTCGCGGCACAAAGGGGAGCACCAGTGGAGCGGTGTGTTTTGAGTTAGTAAGGCGTGGACTTGGGCGAGCAGCTGGGCTGGTTTGGGAACTACTTGCTGGGGCCCAGCAGTTCTGAAACTGACCAAGGAGGATGATTTCGGTTTTGGAGGCGTTCAGTGCCGCGTTGCTTACCCGGGAATATTCCTGGATGAGGGCTTCAAGCGCGCGTGCATCTTTATTATTAGACACCCCCACCACGCAATCATCTGCAAATGCCATCATCTTGACTGGGGTTGGGCCTGGCACATGGACCCCAGTGAGTTGGGCATTCACATTTTGCAGTAGTGGGCTCAGGGGGTCCCCTTGTCGCAGGCCCCTTTGAGGATGGACTACTTCCGTTAGGAAACCTGGGCCGCGCACAGCCATTGTTGCAGATTCTGTGAGCAGCATCACCCAGTTAATGAAGCGGGGAGGTAGGCGGAATTGTTGGAGGCAGGCCCTAAGGTATTCCCAGTTTACTCTATCATAGGCCTTTTGTTGGTCCAAGAATACAAGTGCCCCAGAGGCTGTGGACTGACACACATTAGCCACAGAGTGCACGTTATCCCAAATCGACCTTCTGGGGATGAAACCAAATTGTTTTGGAGAGATGGTGGCAGATGCTAAAGTCCCTAAACGGTTAGCCATGATTTTTGTTAAAATTTTGGTGTCTGTGTTTGTTAGAGAAATGGGGCGCCAGTTGGCTAAGTCTAGCCTATCCCCTTTCTTAAAGAGTGTGACTGTAAAAGCCTCATGTCCTCCTGGTAGGAGGCGCGTTTCCAACAGGCTTTGGTTGAGTGAGGCTAGCAGCAATGGGGATAAGTATTTAAAATATTTTTTGTAGAACTCATATGGAATGCCATCTGGGCCTGGGCATTTTCGGTTTGGCACACCGCAAATGGTAGTCCATAATTTGTTCAGAGTAATTAAATTCATTATTTCCAGGTATCAGAAAATGGTGCAGATATGAGCTCTGTCGAGAAACTCCGCCATTTTGGCTGGCTGAATTGGTTCGCCTCAGTATAACTTGGAGTAATATCATTGCATTTCGATTGCCACTTCAGCCAGTGTGTCCACAAAAGAATTATCCGATCTTTGCACCTGTGTGCAGGCCACGCTCTGGTGTGGTGCAAATTTTTTTTTTGAAGAAGTATGCGGTGCACTTGTCACCTTTAGTGATGCGTGTGGCCCTGTATTGGACACAAACCCGATGTTTGTGTTGCCTTTCAAGTGCGTTGAGGTGGGCTGCTGCCTCCACCCACTTCTGGCCCCATGCAGGGCTATATCCTGAGGCTGGAATGTTGGACTCCAAGTGGGCCAATTCCACCAGCGCGCACAATATAACTGCTGATGTGGCTCGTGAGCGTCTGGATGAGAGATGGCGATAGTGGCGGATGGTGTCTTTTCTGAAAGTTGCCCATGTGGAAATGGGGTCCGCGCAAAATGGTGCAACAAACAATTTTGCCAAAGTTGCCTCTTCCACCCACGTGGAAAATCCTGGCGATGCAAGCTCTGGGGGCAGATTTTGCACCAATGTGGGGCCTTTACAACTGTGATGGGTAAGTGGTATATTATCAAGACCAGTCGGTGGTCGGAGAATTCCATTTTCATTGTTTTGAAGTGGGAGATGTGGGGTTGGAATTTCGCCGGTGCTAGAATAAGTTCAATGTGGGTCATGGACCTTAATTGGCCGTTGTGGATGTGGGGACACGTCATGTTTTCGAGCAGTGGGGCATGTCACGGCAGCGCATCCATTAACCCAAGGGTGGCTTTTAAAATGCGTAGTTCTACATGACCCTGTGGGGGTGGGGTGAGGGCGGCCACCGGTCCATTGGTGAGGTTAGCCAACAGTTCATGTCACTGATTAGGAAAGAATCGGGGGGTAGCGGGAGGGATTTGACCAATGAGAAAATTCCTGATGCTCTTGTGCACCATTTGGGGCATAAATGTTGACAATTGTGTGTGCAACATCAGCCCATGAGAAGGTGACAACGAGCACTCGGTCATTTAGGAATGTTTCTGAAGATGTAAATTTGAAAAAATTGTTTTTCCAAATTAGCACCCCACAGTGCTTTGACCAAAAGGATAGGGATGGTAGGAGCATTGTTTTCCAAGCATCCTCGGAACCTTGTGGACAGTGGGTTTCCTGGATGGCCAGGATATCCACGGGTAAATTATTTTATAAAAACTCAGTTTCCTAGCCTGGGATGGGGAGGCCTTGAGTCCGCGATATTCAGCATCCCTAGAGTGAAGGTTTCCCCCATCGCACCTTAGGTGTAGGGTGGGCCCCTGGCCCACCAGCCTCTTCCAGGTCCCCAGGGCTTTCACAGCAGTGCGGGTATTAGCAGCAACGCTATTGGGGTTTTTGTTAATTTTTGCGGAAAGAGTCACATTGGCTTTGGCCTTCGCTTTTTGTTTTCCCGACGTCGGACAAATTTTTTGCAGTGCGGATAAGTTCGGTGCACCGTCGAGTGGGGCAAAAAAATTTTTTTTGGTTGGGATAGGTCCCAAGTCAGTTTCAACTGGGGCTTGGGTGCAGTGATTGGGTGAGATCGAATCTCCCATCGGATCCTCAGATTGAGTGGCCCATTTGGCTTGGGCCTCCCAATCTGATTGGGTGATGGATTCCTGAGTTGCTTCCGCCACGAAGGTCTCCATGTCCTCCTGGCGTTGTGAGTGTGGGATGGTGGTGGTGACCTTGGCCGCGGTCCTACGGGCCTGCTTAGCCTTCTTCTGCTCCTGCGGGGAGATGGGCTTTACCAATAGTTAGCAGCCTTGTGCTCCCCATGGGAAAGCCTCTTTGGTACTTGCAGTTGGTTTGTAGTACGCCTCTCCACTGGCCATGGCCGCTGAGGGGTGCTCTTGGAATGTAACACCCTCTTTAATGGGGCACGCGTGTGCCTTATGGCCAAACACATCACAGTGGGTGCAAATGGGGGCGCGCTGTCCACGGTTACCTGGAATGGGTGGGTGGTGTGCCCTTTGATATTAATAAAAGTGGAGTGTGGGATATGGGTTAGGTCCCTCGCAATCTCCTCAGTTGGGGTCAGAACTGTGATGGCTTTGCTGGTGCACAGGTGTGGCATCAGCGTAAAGCATTGCATTTTGAAAGATTGTATTTCGCCGTATATGGCAAGACCATCTTTCAGGTGTTGCTCCAAAATGTCACATTTTATTGTAGTAGGCAAAAGTCAAACGTGAGGAAAATTTGGTTTGATTTTGTCCATCTGGTGCATTTAGTTTCAATGACCCATTGCCCTTCAGGGAGGTCGACCACTACGTGCACCACTGCAGCCTCGTCTGCTGCTATTTTGCTTTCAAAACCTAGGTCCAGCCAACCACGCGACATGGAGTGAGGTGCAAGTACACCGCGGTCGGGAAAATTTTGTGTACATCTTCACAAAATTTTTCCCATAGGGCCGTTTTTTTATGTCCAGATACACACAGACTCCGAATTCTACCGATGAAAGTGGCTGGGAATGTGGCATATTGATGTACTGGTTGCATCGTGCTTGCCACATGAGTATCTCCGGGGAAATTGTGACCGCCAGTTTTTTTAGATTTTTTCTATTCCGCCAGATTCTCCGGGCGTTTTCGAACGTTAGAGGCCGCGGGCCTTCCACCTGCTCCTCTTGCCTTGCTTGCCCAACTGCTCCCAGACATGGGTGCAGACTAATCCCCTCTATGATATTATCAAACTAGATTTAGTCTTGAATTGAATGGGTTGCAAAAGTGTTTGCAATGAGAAAGAAAAGTTTTTTCCCTGGTGACAAAAAATAAAACCTATAAACCCAACTTTTTAGTATTTGCTTTTAAGTATTTTTATTATAACTAGTATTGGAAAATCCTCTTTATCTATTTAAGAAGTAGAGATTTAATTCCTCCTGCAATATTGTTGAAATCTGGGGCAGACTAGCACCAGCAATACTACACCCAGCCCCAATTCCAACAAGTGGTGCACACTACAGGGGGTTGTACACCATAAAAAACGCTTAAAATAAACGATGTTCAGGGAATTAACCTTCTGCCTCCTCGCTGCTTTTGAACTAAGGATAGACACATTGGAACATCATCTAGCTAGTGCACTCTCTTCACTTAAAAGAGTTGAACAGCTATCTACTCAGGCCATCTCCAAACCCCCTTCCAAGACAAATTTACCCCTGGTGAGTGTAGCATTGCCTCGTTTCCCTTCATCTATGAGTTGGCAATGGAAGGCATAAACGATTATCACAAAATATAATTATTCTCTTTCCCATTAAATTGAACAGCCTAAGAATAGTGGTTCCATACATGGCACCCTTAATACCTGGGCCAAGGTTAAATATATGCTTATGAACAAGGTAAACTCTCCACAGATTTTTAAGAGAAAAAACATGCCTTTATGCTCTTTAGCCTGAAAGATGACGAATAAGTTGTTTCATTTGTTGATCATTTCTACAATAAAGCTCAGACCTTGCTACTCGCAAATATAATGCCTCTTGATGCTGCCATTGCTGCCATTTTGAGTGGGTTGAACTCTCGTCCTTCCCTAGCAAGGCATCTTATCTCAATCAAAAGTTATTTCAGGAGCTTACGGGATATTAATGAGGCTTTATTGGAGGTTGCAAACCTTTATGAAGTTGAGACCCCCCAAGGAGTCATGTTGAAACTGCAAGCCTTATCCATTGAGGATCTCCCCACTATTTTCTGGCAGAAGGAGTCCGAGCTGATTCTACTGACTCTCTGGTGTTGGCTATCCTTCCAAAGCCAGTTCCTTTGTGGCGCCGCAAACTAGGCGTCCCTCCTCCATTAAAGGTTGGCCATAGGGAACCAGGGGATACAAGGTTGGGCTCTCTCTTCAGCTGCACTCCAAGTCAGTTATATGAAACTATTTGAGTTCTCATCACACCCCGTACTCTTTCCTATGGGTCCATCATCATGGCTCCAATATCACGTCACCCAGACCCGTCCTCCATAACAACCACCGCCTCACCTCTGCCCCTGCATTAAAAAACTTCTTCTCCTCAAGTGGCCCCAAAAGTTGACGCAGCTACGATACTCCCTTCAAAAGCAAAAAGGGTAGATGAGCGCCAAAAGGCCCTCCCCTGTGAGGAGAACAAGCCAGTTTCTCAGCCCCTCTTAGAAACTATCTTATGTGCGTTGACAATCCCTCTGATGAAGAGTCTGAATGGGGTGATGAAGATGCGGGCTATTATGTCTTGGGAGCCTCAATGGAAGAGCAAATTTCAGATAGGTTTCGTCCTGAAAGAATTGACATAGCCATGATACCACGAGAAACTTATCCCCAACAGTTGTTGAAGTTTTCAGAGGTGATTGATACTGCCAGTCATGATGCTCAGATTATTGGTACAGTGATCAGATCCACCCTGAAGGTTCATACCCTCTAATCTATTAGAGATAAATACCCTGCGATGGCTCAATGCCTTGACTCCATTCTCCATTTGAAGGAGGTTCTCGCCCTCCTCACTATTTTTGGCAGCATTATAACCAAGGTAGAGGTTGTCATCAATAAAGTGCGAGTTCTAGCCTTCCTTAATACAGGTGCCTAAGTGAACGTGGTCTCTTCAAATCTCATTAAGAAAATTAGTTGGCTCCTGACCTATACTTTTCACAATAGTTTAGAACTGCAGGGCCTAACAATATGCGAGCTATTAGAGCCTACTCTTCTCTACCCATAAGAATTAGGAAACTCCTACCATCTGCCTCCTCTGTGCCATTTAACAATAACGCATATGACCGCCTTATTGGTACTCAATTAATGATTGAGTATGATGGAATTATCAATATGAAGCAGGGATTTCTGAAAACTATGAAGTACCCCTTGTTGTTACCAATAATGATCTCAAGAAAAATATATGCCTGCGTCTTTGAGCACCCTTCCTCCACCCACACTCTTACTTATACCACGTTGGGCAGAAACACAAAAAAGCTGACTGACTCCGTGGATGCTTCAGAGGGCATTACATTGTATGCGTCAGAGGGGGTAGTAGTCAAAGAGGGTGAACTAAAGGTGATAGACACTAAGATTGCTATGCAAATCCCCCACAAATGCCTTCTAAATTAATAATAGTTGAAAGAATAAGTCCTATGAAACCTCGGTTGTTGCCAGTTATCCTAGGCCCAGCCTACCAGCGACCTATTAATCTTCTGCTGGGTGAATCTCACTAACAAGGACATGGTTGTAAAGAAGCATCAGGAGATTGTATTAGACCTGCTGATTCTAATTGAGGACATCCAACAGATCCATTATATTGGGTCTATGCTAAATATGGGACCACCCACTGACCAAATGATATGCGCTTTGTCCAATGTTCAAATTTTTGATGATCTAACTCCCACTGATCTTAATAAAGTTCATTCTTTACTGGAGTCTTATAGTGACATTTTCTCCAAATCTGATAATAACTATGAGCTTATCAAGGGCTGGTGCCACACCATTGATGTTGGTGAGGCCAATCCTATTTGATCCAGGCCTTATCAGAAGTCAAATGTTGAGGAGCTCCAAATGAAGATGGAGCTTAGACTTACTGGACGCGGGGATACTTGTGCCTTCTCAAAGCTCTAGGTCATCTCCGCTATTGCTCATAAAAAAGAAGAATGGTGGTCATCGGGTAGTTAAGGACTATCACAAGCTGAATAATCTTACCAAAAAGTACATCTACCCAATCCCCCAAATTGATGAAGCTCTGGCCCAACTCTCTGGGTCCAAGTTCTTTTCCGCCATGAACTTGGCTAGCAGATACTAGCAGATGGACCTTTCTCTACAATACTAAAAAAACTGTGCGCTTATATGCAGTGAGGGCCTCTTTCAACCTACCTGACCAGTACAAGGGTTGTGCAATGCACCTGCAAATTCCAACGAGCCATGGACCACATCTTGAAGGATCTGAAGCTTAATTGCGTAATTGTCTATCTTGAGGATAACTCTGTCTTATCCAAAACGTTCAATGAGCACCTTTCACACTTAAAAGAAGTTTTCCAACGCCTGCGGGCCTCTCACATTAAGCTGAAGCCCTCTAAATGTACATTCTTCTAAAAGAAATTGGACTATCTGGGCCACGCCATCTCCTCAGATGGGATCCAGCCTCTCCATGAAATATTTGAGGCAATATACAAAATGCCTGCCTCAAAATTTTCTGCGATATTCAGGTGTTCTTGGGCAAAATGGGATATTATCATCAATTAATACCAAAATTCGCTCAGCTTAGCGAGCCTCTCATACGCCTTTTAACTAAGAACACCCCCTGTCTATTTAATTGTGGAACATCAGGCTGCTTTTGAAACTCTAAAAAAGCTGCTGCGGTGACAGACAATCCTATGCCACCCTGACTATAGTAAATCCTTTATGTTGTTTACTGATACCTCCAACTAAGCTGTTGGAGCTACCTTGGCTCAACTGGATGAGTTTAGGGCTGATTATCCCATTTTATACTTCGGCAAGATGTTTTCTAAGGCAGAACGCAACTATAGCATGACCATTGAGCACTGAGCTGGGATGAGCCACATAAATGTCCATGTGTTGACTCAGCTACCCGTCCTTCACTTAGATAATAGTGAAGCAGAGAGGCTACATGACCTCCTAATGACCCCTTATCACTGGGAGGATGAGGATGAACCCATCCAGAAGATGATAGCTCAACACTCCAGTAACACTTAGGTGGATAATGGGAAACTATACAAGAAATAGGGTTGAACTGGTTACCCTACCTCCAGACATCTGAGCAATTACCTGTTATTATGAAGTCTCATGCAATACTAGGACATAGTGGAGTGCAGAAACCTATGAGTGGGTAAAACAACGCTACTATTGGGAGGGAATCATGGAGACCATCTTTGAAGTCCTGGACGCCTGTCTGACATGAAGAACGCAATCCAGCTTCAAAACCAAGTACCAATATCAACCTACCACTCAACATCCCTTCCACATTATAAGCCTAGATGTGGTTGACCCTCTACCCCAAACTAGGGGTGGAAATCGATATATCTTGGTAAGGATTGATCAGGACCCAAATGGGTCGAGGCTGTGGCTCTCCCAGCTCAGATGGCTAAAGCCACGGCCACTTTCCTCCAGTATTTTCGCTCAAAACGGTTGACCCCAAGTTTTGCTCTGTGATAATGGTAAAAACTTCACCTTTAGAGTGGGTAAGATCCTCGCTACCTTCATGAGCATGATGCAGCTCTTTTCTGCCCCCTACAACACTTTGACAAATGGTACCATGGAAAGAGCCATTGGACCTTTGTCTCTATATTATGAAAATGGCCACTTCAGACCCCCTTTACTGGGACCCGTACTTACCAAATGCCACATTGCCTACAGGATCAGTTAACACCGGATCCTTAAGATGTATTCATTCTTTGTGTTGTATGGATGGGTAACTGGGGCGCCAGTATTATTAGCCAAATACATTTTCACTGATAGGACTGTCCCTGAGCAAGCCATGAGTAAAGTTTGCTCAGCACATCATTCAGTTACAATCAGAGGCTATGACTAATTTGGCCAAAAATGTCACAGAAGAGGGTCAAGCCACTAATGAGCTCTGATCCCTCTTCTTTCCTTCCAAGTATCTAACTTGGTGCTTTACTATCACAATTGTATCACCCCTAGAATGGAAAAACTCGGGTATATTTGGGAAGTACCTTTTGTAGTCACTTACAAATGAGGAGAGGGTTACTCCATCAAATCCCTTGCTACAAAAGCTACTATCAACTGAGTTTATGGCCAATCCATGCGGCCTTATTCTCCCTAAACACTAATGAAAGGGGTGATGTCAGAAAATTAAAAGTCTGATAATGTATTAAGAGTGATTCTGGTTTCAAGTTAAATGATATCAGCCAAAAGACCCTGGCTGATTCTTGGTGGATCCCTTTGAAGTGAGGAAATACTTTTAATAATAAAACTCGGTCAAAAAGCTTGAGCTTGGGTAGCAGAGATATTCTGAGTCATTGGCGGAACCATGAGAGCCATTTGGAGGTCCCGCCGATCTTAGAACTACCCTTATTCAAGCTACACCGCAAAGGACTAAACCCTTTTATAGGGTTGGTCCAACAAGGTAGAAAAATATTTTCCCACCTTTGGATTGGACTAATTATATAAAATTTCTTCCTCACAGGTTCATCTTTCCAGTTGTCACTTCCCCATCTACCTTTTCATTAAAACGAGGCGAGTATCAACTAATCCAATGGGTTGAATCACAATACCTTTATATTTACACGTTTTTAGTTTATTGTGGGGAAGGTCGACCAGGGTCAGACACTTCTGAAAGTAAAAACAAAAAAAACAAAACTTAGTAACAGGAAAAGCACCCCAGAGAAGCGATGCTATCTCCTGTTGCCATCGGGAACGCCACTATGGGGAGGAGGGGGGAACGTGTAAAGGAGTCTTAACCTCAATTGAACACGTGTGGAGGAAGGGTTCCGAGTTGATGAACCAGACTGGGAACCAGGAGGAGACCAGCTGATGATGACACGGTGGGAGGTACCCAAACATCCACGCTTGAAAGTGGTCCACCAAACGTGACCAGAATCTGTGGACAGCTTCTGGGAGGATGGGGGTGGAGCCTGCGATGGCATCAAGACAATCATGTGGATAGTTCACATGGCGAATGTGACCACAGAGCATGGAGGGAGAGTGGAAGAGGGGATACCATGGATATAGCAAACATATCTCTTGACAGACTGAAGGGATGTGTTTTGTCCTGGCCAAGAAGACGTTAGACTTCGTGCCATATCGCTTTAGAGGTAGGGCACTTCTCCATGCGGTGGAACAGCGTTCCATACTGGCCACACACGACGCAGGATGAGTGTAAAGCATTAGAGCGCTCAGCCGTATGGTACACCCGCCTCAGGCAGCGCCACACATGGGAATAGATATGAGGCTGCAACAGAGGGTGGTGTGCGTATTTCCAAATAGCCTTCTGGGTCTCAATGGACTAAGGGATGTCCATCATGTCCAGGTAGTCCACCCTGGATAGGACATGGGGCCGTTTGATCACGCCATCTTGGATGAGTAGCCCCTGTACCTCTTGTGTGAACTGAGGAGAGGGGCGGCCTCTCTGGACTGTGTGTCCAGTAATACGGATTCTCCACTCAGCGCTCCACATGGAGAGGAGGATTCGTTTGTAGTGGATTTTAGTACCGTGAGGACCTGTGGCTGATGGGTGTGAAGCCAGGTTTTCATCAAGGAGTGAGGGTTTGATGGATTGTTAAGGCCCAGGGCGCGGGAGAAGTTAAAGTGGGCTGCGCGGGACCAGTGTTGGAAGGGAAGCATAGGGGCGGTGATGGCCGCAATCCAGGTGCCAAGGATCTTGGCAGCATGGGCTTTAAAGTTGAGCAGGCTCATGCCACCATGACGATGAAGGCCAAACATGACCTCAAGCCACACTGGCGGTAGGCGGCCTGACCAAAGCCACCCTTGCAGAAGGGCATACATATATTTGAAAAAACATGGGGAGAAGGCGATGGCGTGGGCTGCAAACCAGACTTTGAAGAGGAGCATAGAGTTGGCTAAAACAACCCTGCCAGTAAGGGAAGTAGGGTGGTGCTCTGAGGGATGCGATGCGCTTTGTCACGTTTTCTAGAATACAACTTTCCATTACTGCTGAGGCATATACGCATGCCTCCACCCACACGCCCAGATGGCGGACAGGCCCTATGGTAGGGCGTGGCATGAAGGGGAGCACAAGTGAGGCTGTGTGGGGTGAGCGGGGAAGGCGAGCACATGTGCGAACAGATGGGCTGGGCTGGGCACTGGTCGCTGGGGCCCAGAAGGTTTGATACTGACCAAGGAGGATGATTTTAGTTTTGGAAGCGTTCAGTGCAGCATTACTTACCCGGGAATACCCCTGGATGAGAGCTTCAAGAGCGCGTGCATCTTGATTATTAGACACCCTGACCACACAATCATCTGCAAACGCCATCATCTTGACTAGGGCTTGGCCTGGTGCATGGACCCCTGTGAGGCGGGTATTCACGTTTTAAAGTAGTGGGTCAAGGCTGAAGTTGTATAAGAGTGGGCTAAGGGGGTCCCCTTGTCGCAAGCCCCTTTGAGGGCGGACTACTTCCGTTAGGAATCCAGGGCCAATCACTGCCATTGTTGCAGATTCTGTAAGCATCATCACCCAGCTGATGAAATGAGGGGGTAAGTGGAATTGATGGAGGCAGGCCCTGATGTATTCCCAGTTTACTCTATCATAGGCCTTCTGTTGTTCCAAGAATGCAGTGCCCCAGAGGCTGTGGACTGTGCACGCGTTGGCCAAAGAGTGCACGTTGTCCCAAATCGACCTTCTGGGTATGAAACCAAATTGTTTTGGGGAGATGGTGGCAGAGGCTATAATCCTTAGACGGTTAGCCATGATTTTAGTTAAATTATTTTGTATCTGTGTTAGTCAGAGAAATGGGGCGCCAGTTGGCTAGGTCTAGTTTATCCCCTTTCTTGAAGAGTGTGATGGTGAAGGACTCTTGCCCTCCTGGTAGAAGGCGCGTATCCAGAAGGCTCTGGTTAAGGGAGGCAAGCAGCAGTGGAGATATATATATGAAGTACTTCTTATTGAACTCATACAGAATGCCATCAGGGCCTAGGCATTTCTGATTTAGTGCACCGCAGATGGCGGACCAGAGTTCATTCAGAGTAATCAAGGTCATTAACTCTGAGTATCGGGAAACAGTGCAGATGTGAGTGCTATCAAGAAATTTCGACATTTTGGCCAGCTGAATTGGATTGTATTGTAACACCTTGGAGTAATACTTTTGTATTTTGATCACCACTTCAGCTGGCGTATCTACAACAGAATCATCTGACCTCCATACCTGTGTGCAAGCCACACTCAGGTGCGGTGCAAAGAATTTTTAAAAAATAAGCAGAGCACATGACACCCTCTGTAATGTTTTTGGCCTGTACTGAACACAAACCCAATGTTTGTGTTGCCTTTCAAGCGCATTGAGGTGGGCGGCTGCTTCTTCCCACTTCTGACCCCAAGAAGGGCTGTAGCCCGTGGCTGGGATGTTGGACTTCAGGTGTGCCAACTCTGCCAGAGCGCGCAAGATGACAGCTGATGTAGCTCATGAGCATCGGGAGGAGAGGTGGCAAGCGTGGTGGATGGTATCTGCTTTAAGGCTGACCATGTGGAAATTGGGTCTGCGCAAAACGGTGTAATAAACTCTTTTGCCAAAGTTGCTGATTCCACCCAAGTGGAAAATCCTGGCGACGCGAGTTTGGGTGGGCGGAGTTTGCTCCAATGCGGAGCCCTAGCCACTGTGACAGGTAAGTGGTAGGTTATTGAGACAAGCCGGTGGTTGGTGAAATTGATCTTTGATGTGTGGAAGTGGGAAATATGAGATTGAAATTTCGCCAGAGTGAGGATAAGGTCAATGTGGGACATGGACCTTAATTGGCTGTTGTGGAATTGGGGGCACATCATGTTCTCGATCAGTGGAGTTTGCCATGGCAGAGCATCTAGCAACCCAAGGGTGCCTTTAGAACGCACAGTTCTACATGACCCTGGGGGGCGTGGGATGAGGAAGGCCAACGGTCTGTGGATGTATATAGCCAACAGTTCATGTCACCAGCTATGAAAGGGTCAGGGGTAATGGAAGGGATTTGACTGATGAGAAAAATTCCTGATGCTCTTGTGCACAGGTCGGGGCATAAATGTTGATGATAGCATGCACCACATCAGCCCACAAAAATGTGACAATGAGGACTCAGCCATCGAGGAAGGATTCAGATGATAAAAATTTAAAAAATTGTTTTTCAAAACAAGCACCCCACAGTGCTCAGACCAGAAGGATAGGGAAGGGAGGAGCATGGTTTTCCAAACATCCTCGGAACTTCATGGACAGTGGGACTCCTGGATGGTCAGGATGTCCACGGGCAAATTTTTTTTGTAAAAAACTCAGTTTCCTAGCCCAGGACGACGAGGTCTTGAGTCTGGCAATATTCAACGTCCTTAAAGTGAAGGATTCCCCCATCACACCTTAAATGTGAGGAGGTGGGCACCTGAGCCCACCAGCCTCCTCTGGATCAATAAGGGCCTTCACAGTGGCGTGGGTGTTTGCAGCAACGCTATCAGAAGATTTGCTAATTTTAGCAGACAGGTTCACGTTGGCTTTTGCCTTTGCTTTTTGTTTCCCCACTGTCAAACAAAATTTTTGCGGTGTGGACAAGTTTGGTGCACCAATGTTCAGGGTCAAAAAATAATTTTTCAGGTAGGTTGGAGACCAAATCAGTTTCAATCGGAGCTTTGTTGCAAAGATCAGGTGAGATCAAGTCTCCCAATCTGATTGGTTGAGGGATTCCCAAGTTGCTCCACCGTGAGGGTTTCAATGTCCTCCTGGTGTTAGGAGTGTGGGATAGTGGCCGATTCCTTGGCCGCAGCCCTGCGGGCCTGCTTGGCCTTCTTCCGCTCTTGAGGGGAGACAGGCTTTACTAGTAAGTAGCAGCCTTGTTCTCCCCACAGGAAGGCCTCTTTGGTACTGGTGGTTGGTTCATAGTGAGCCTCCCCGTTGGCCATGGCCGCTGAGGGGTGCTCTTGGAACGTGATGCCCTCCTTGGTGGGGCATGCATGTGCCTTATGGCTGAACGCGTCACAGTGGGTGCAGATGGGGGGTGCGCTGTCTACAGTTACTTGGAAAGGGTGGGTGGTATGCCCTTTGATATTAATATAAGTGGAGTGCGGGATCTGGGTAAGGTCCTTCGTGATCTCCTCAGTTGGAGTCAGAACTGCAATGGCTTTGCTGGTGCACAGGTGTGGCATCAGCATAAAGCGTTGAATCTCAAAGGATTGTATTTCTCCATATACGGTTAAACCAGCTTTCAGGTGCTGCTCCAAAACGGCACACTTGACTGTAATGGGAAAAAGTCAAATGTGAGGAAAATTTGGTTGGATTTTGTCCATCTGATGCGCTTGGTTTTGATGACCCGCTGCCCTTCAGGGAGGTTGATCACAACACGCACTGCAGCAGCTTTGTCTGCTGCCACCATGTTTTTGAAATTGAGAACCATCCAACCACGTGACATGAAGTGAGGTGCGACATACACTGCAGTTGGGAAATAAGTTTGCACATCCCCACAAAATTTTTCCCACAGAGCTGCTTGTTGAATATCCAGGAACACCCAGACTCTGTATTCCACCAACAAGAGTGGTTGAAAGTGCAGTGTGTTGATGTACTGGTTACATCGCGCCTGCCAAGTGAGGATTTCTGGGGAAATAGTAACTGCTAGTTTTTTATTTTTATCTAATCCGCCAGTTTCTCCGGGCGTTTTTGAACGTTGGAGGTCGCGGGACTACCACCTGTGCCTCTTACCTTACTTGCAAAACTGCTCTCTGACATGGGCGCAGACTAACCTCCTCTGTGAAATTATCAAACTAAATTCATACTTGAATTGAATAAGTTGCAAAAGTGATTGCAACGAGAGAAGAAAGTTTTATTTTGGACGTTACTAAACACCCAAACTTTATGCCTCGACATCTAAATACTAACTTTAATTTTTATGAGGGAACGCTTCTTGACCCCAGTATTCCAACTAATAAAGCCTATAAAATATGATCTTTAATTTTCAGTCGTAGCTCTATCATTTTTTATTATAAAAGTGGTCAATAATTCCTACTTTTTCCCAAATTAGAGAGCCAAGTTCTCCTGCTGATAATCATAGGAATTAGGCTCAAAAAACTCACCATCCAGCAAAACAAACCCTGAATTCTAACATCAGATAAGTAAGGCATCATGTCATGGCTCCATGACCTAATTTGGGGCACAGATTCCAAGGATCAAGATGGACGCCAAGAAGCCAAAAATGCTACGTTCTCAGGCCTCCATGACCTTAAAATACCCTGGACCAACTCTGGGTACAGGCAAAATATTCCCAGATGGGTCCTGGGAATCTGTGTGATGCTCAGAATGGCGTTACAGCCAGGGCGTTGTGACGCACCATCTACATTTCAAATCCTGACAGTTTGTTGTGGTTGCTTAAGGAAAGATATCAAAACCCATTCCATTTTTATACTACTAATTTAGGACAATTTAAGTTACAATATATAGCTAGAGTTCAGTTAATTTAAATTAAAGGACCCTAGCCGATGCTAGAATGCGCCTATTGGCTCTCTTAGGCTTAGCACCACTTCTGCCAATCAACGACTCACCCCCATTTTTTAAGTATGTTTACATGAGACCACTTTCCTCGTTGATTGACTTTCTTTTAAATTTATTGTGGGGAAGGCCGACCATGGGACGAACACTTCCAAATATAACTCAGAAGAGACAAAACTTAGTACCAGGGAAGGCACCCCAGAGAAGCGATGTTATCTCTTGTTGCCAGCGGGAACGCCACTTATGGGGAGGGGGAGGGAGCATGTGGAGGGGCCGTAGCCAAACTGAACACGTGTGGAGGAAGGGGTCTGATTTGATGAACCAGACTGGGAATCAGGAGGAGACCAGCTGTCGGCGACATGGTGGGAGGTATCCAAACATCCACGCTTGAAAGTGGTCCACCAAATGAGACCGGAATCTGTGGACAGTTTCTGGGAGGGTGGGGGTGGAGCCTGCGATGGCATCCAAGACAATCATGTGGATAGTCCATATGGCGATTGTGACCACCAGAGCATGGAGGGAGGGTGGAAGAGGGGATACTATGGATATAGCAAACATAACTCTTGACAGATTGAAGGGATGTGTTTTGTCCTGGCCAAGAAGACGTTGAACTTCGCGCCATATCACTTTAGAGGTAGGGCACTTCTCTAGGCGGTGGAACAGCGTTCCATACTGGCCACACACGACACAGGATGAGTGTAAAGCGTTAGAGTGTTCAGCTGTATGATACACCCGCCTCAGGCAGCGCCACACATGGGAGAGGATTTGAGGCTGCAACAGAGGATGATGTGCGTATTTCCAGATAGTCTTTTGGGTCTCAGTGGAATAAGGGATGTCCATCATGTCCAGGTAGTCCACCCTGGATAGGACATGGGGTCGAATGGAGATCACGCCATCATGGATGGGTAGCCCCTGTACCTCTTGTGTGAACTGAGGAGAGGGGCGGCCTCTTTGGGTTGTATGTCCGCTAATATGAATTCTCCACTCAGCGCTCCGCATGGAGAGTATGATTCGTTTGTAGTGGGTTTTGGTCCCGTGAGGACCTGTGGCTGATGTGTGTGATGCGAGGTATTTCATCAGGGAGTGGGGGTTTGATGGATTGTTGAGGCCCAAGGCTCGGGAGAAGTTGGAGCGGGCCGCGCGGGACCAGTGTTGGGATGGGAGTGTAGGGGTGGTGACGGCCGCAATCCAGGTGCCCAGGATCTTGGCAGCATGGGCTTTGAAGTCAAGCAGGCCCATGCCACCTTGATGATGAGGGCCAAACATGACCTCTAGCCATACTGGTGGAGGGCGGCCTGACCAAAGCCATCCTTGCAGCAAGGCATACAAGGATTTGAAGAAGCTTGGGGAGAAGGGGATGGCGTGGGCTCCGAACCAGACTTTGGATAGGAGCATAGAGTTGGCAAGAACAACCCTGACAGTAAGAAATAGTAGGGTGGGCTCTGAGAGAGGCGATTTGCTTCTTCACGTTGTCCAGAATATGGCACTCCATTACTGCTGACGCGTATCCTCCTGCCTCCATCCACACACCCAGATGGCATACTGGTCCTATGGTAGGACGTGGCGCAAAGGGGAGCACCCAGTGGGGCGGTGTGTGTTAAGTTGGTAGGGCGAGGACGTGGGCGAGCAGATGGGCCAGGTTGTGAACTAATTGCTGGGGTCCAGCAGTTCTGAAACCGACCAAGGAGGATGATTTTAGTTTTGGAGGCGTTCAGTGCCGCGTTGCTTACCCGGGAATACTCCTGGATGCTAGCTTCAAGCGCGCGTGCATCTTGATTATTAGACACCCCAACCACACAATCATCTGCGAATGCCATTATCTTGACTGGGGCTTGGCCTGGCACATGGACCCCAGTGAGTTGGGAATTCACATTTCGCAGTAGTGGGTCAAGGCTGAAGTTGTATAAGAGTGGGCTAAGGGGGTCCCCTTGTCGCAAGCCCCTTTGAGGGCGGACTACTTCCGTTAGGAATCCAGGGCCACGTACTGCCATTGTTGCAGATTCTGTAAGCATCATCACCCAGCTGATGAAATGAGGGGATAAGTGGAAATAGTGGAGGCAGGCCCTGAGGTATTCCCAGTTTACTCTATCAGGGCCTTTTGTTGGTCCAAGAATACAAGTGCCCCAGAGGCTGTGGATTGACGTACATTAGCCACAGAGTGCACATTATCCCAAATTGACCTTCTGGGTATAAACAAAATTGTTCTGGGGAGATGGTGGCAGATGCTACAGTCCCTAAACAGTTAGCCATGATTTTTGTTAAAATTTTAGTGTCTGTGTTTGTTAGAAAAATGGGGCACCTGATGGCTAAGTCTAGCTTATCCCCTTTTTGAAGAATGTGACGGTAAAGGCCTCATGTCCTCCTGGTAGGAGGCGCGTTTCCAACAGGCTTTGGTTAAGTGAGGCGAGCAGCAATGGGGATATATATTTGAAATACTTTTTGTAGAACTCATATGGAATGCCATCTGGGCCTGAGCATTTTTGGTTTGGCGCGCCGCGAATGGCTGTCCATAATTTGGTCAGAGTAATCAAATTCATTATTTCTGGGTATTGGAAAATGGTGCGGATGTGGGCTCAGTCAAGAATTTCGCCACTTCAGCCAGCTAAATTGGATCAGATTTGTACAACTTGGAGTAATGCTTTTATGTTTCAATTTCCACTTCAGCTGGCATATCCGCAATGGAATCATCCGATCTTCACACCTGTGTGCAGGCCACGCTCTGGCGTGGTACAAAATTTTTTTAAAGAAATATGCAGTGCACTTGTCACCTTTTGTGATGCGTGTGGCCCTGTACTGAACACAAACCCGATGTTTGTGTTGCCTTTTGAGTGCGTTGAGGTGGGCGGCTGCCTCCGCCCACTTCTGGCCCCATGAAGAGCTGTATCCTGTAGCTGGGATGTTGGACTCCAGATGTGCCAACTCTGCCAGAGCGCGCGAAATGACCGCCGATGTGGCTTGTGAGCATCTGGAGGAGAGATGGCGAGAGTGGCGGATGGTGTCATCTTTGAAAGTTGCCCATGTGGAAATGGGGTCCGCACAAAATGGTGCAACAAACTTTTTTGCCAAAGTTGCCGCTTCCACCCACATGGAAAATCCTGATGATGCGAGCTCGGAGGGGCGGATTTTGCACCAATGTGGGGCCTTAGCAGCTGTGGCAGGTAGGTGGTAGGTTAGCAAGACCAGTCGATGGTCAGAGAATTCCATTTTTGTTGTTTTAAAGTGGGAGATGTGGGGTTGGAATTCCGCCGGCATTAGGATAAGGTCGATGTGGGTCATGGACCTTAGTTGGCTGTTTTGGACGTGGGGATGCATCATGTTTTTAAGCAGCGGGGCATGTCACGGCAGTGTATCCATTAACCCAAGGGTGGCCTTTAGAACGTGCAGTTCTATGTGACCCTGGGGGGCATGGGGTGAGGAAGGCCACCGGTCCGTTGGTATGTTTAGCCATCAGTTCATGTTGCTGACTAGGAAAGAGTCTGGGGGTAGGGGGAGGGATTTGACTGACAAGAAAATTCCTGACACTCGCATGCACTGTTTGGGGCATAGATGTTAATGATTGCATGCATTATGTCAGCCCACGTGAAAGTGACAACGATAACTCAGCCATTTAGAAATGTTTCTGAAGAGTAAAAATTTGAAAAAATTACTTTTCTGAGTTAGCACCCCACAGTGCTTCGACCAAAAGGATAGGGATGGGAGAAACATTGTTTTCCAAGCTTCCTTGGAACCTCATGGACAGTGGGACTCCTGGATGGCCAGGATATCCACGGGTAAGTTGTGTCATAAAAAACTCAGTTTCCTAGCCCAGGATGGGGAGGCCTTGAGTCCTGCGATAATCAACATCCCTAAAGTGAAGGTTTCCCCCATCACACCTTAGGTGCGAGGGGGTGGGCACCTGGGCCCACCAGCCTCCTCTAGATCCCCACAGGCCTTCATAGCAGTGCAGGTGTTAGCAGCAATGCTATCAGGGTTTTTGTTAATTTTTGTGGAAAGAGTTGCATTGGCTTTGGCCTTAACTTTTATTTTCCTGACGTCAGACAAATTTTTTGTGGTGCAGATGAGTTCAGTGCATTGTTGAGTGGGTCAAAAAAAATTTCAGTTGAGATGGGTCCCAAGTCAGTTTCAACCAGAGCTTGAGTGCAACAATTGGATGAGACCAAATCCCCCATCAGATCCTCAGATTGAGTGGCCCGCTCAGCATGGGCTTCCCAATATGATTGGATGATGGATTCCCAAGTTGCTTCCACCGCGAAGGTCTTCATGTCCTCCTAGCGTTGTGAGTGTGGGATAGCGGTGGTGGCCTTGGCCGCTTCCTTGGCCACGGCCCTACGGGCCTGCTTGGCCTTCTTCCGCTCCTGTGGGGAGATAGGCTTTACCAATAGGTAGCAGCCTTGTGCTCCCCACAGGAAAGCCTCTTTGGTGCTTGCGGTTGGTTTGTAGTGCGCCTCTCCGCTGGCCATAGCTGCTGAGGGATGCTCTTGGAATGTGACACCCTCCTTGGTGGGGCATGCATGTGCCTTATGGCTGAACACGCCACATTGGGTGCAAATGGGGGGCACGCTGTCCACGGTCACCTGGAATGGGTGGGTGGTATGCCCTGCGATATCAATAAAAGTGGAGTGCGTGAACTGTGTTAGGTCCTTTGTGATCTCCTCAATTGGGGTCAGGACTGCAATGGCTTTGCTGGTGCACAGGTGTGGCATCAGCGTGAAGCGTTGCATTTTGAAAGATTGTATTTCGCCATATATGGCGAGACCATCTTTCAGGTGTTGTTCCAAAATGTCACACTTTACCATAGTGGGCAAAAAGTTAAACGTGAGGAAAATTTGGTTTGATTTTGTCCATCTGGTGCATTTGGTTTTGATGACCTGTTGCCCTTCGGGGAGGTCAACCACTACGCGCACCACTGCAGCCTCATCTGCTGCCTCTTTGCTTTCAAAACCTAGGTCCAGCCAACTGTGTGACTTGGAGTGAGGTGCGACGTACACCACGGTCAGGAAAATTGTGTGCACATCTTCACAAAAATTTTCCCATAAGGCCATTTGTTGGATGTCCAGAAACACGCGGACTCCAAATTCCACCGACGAAAGTGGCTGGGAGTGTGGCATGTTGATGTACTGGTTGCATCGTGCTTGCTATGTGAGTATCTCTGGGGAATCAGTGACCGCCAGTTGTTTTAAAATTTTGTCTATTATGCCAGTTTCTCCGGGGCGTTTTCAAACGTTGGAGGCCGCGGGCCTTCCACCTGCTCCTCTTACTTTACTTGCCCAACTGCTCCCTGACATGGGCGCAGACTAATCTCCTCTGTGAGATTATCAAACTAGATTCAGTCTTGAATTGAATAGGTTGCAAAAGTGATTGCAACGAGAAAAAAGTTTTGTTGATCGACTTTCTAATATTAAATCTAAATTTTACATTTTTTTGAATGTGGTACCTTGAGCAAACCTGTGCGAAGACCTCCTCAAGGAAGTCTCTAGCAACGTTGGTCTTTTTATTTTAACAAAAATATCTACCATATTTGGTTCACCGCTGGGCCGCCCTGGTCCCATCCAGATTGAGGCACTCCAAGCAATTCAACACAGATCTCCACTTGTTCATGGACTCCCATTTTGATCAAACCAAGTTTTGTTGTCTGTTCGCTATCCACTACTATATACCGCGTTGTAAACCCTTGCCCTGGGTCCATTTTGCTCTGGCTCTCTCCGTAGGGTC